>PVLC010005804.1:12500-52387 GCA_004027655.1 Graphiurus murinus | reverse complement strand
CCCCAGCCCTATTTTTTATTCTTTATTTTTTTTTGAAACCGAGTCTCACTAAGTCGTGGAGTGCCTCACTAGGTAGCTGAGGCTGGCCGCGAACCCGGATCCTCCGGTCTCAGCCTCCCTAATGCTGGGATTACAAGCGTGTGCCACCACGCCCGGCTCAAAGTTTTCAATGTTTTGAGGTCCAATTTATCAATATTTCCTTTTGTGAATCATGCTTTTGGTCTGAGGTCTAAGAACTCTTTCCATATTCCTAGTACCTAAAGATTTTCTCTTAATTTTCCAAAGTTTTATAATTTTACATTTAATTTTTAAATATCAGATTAGTTTGTTCTTGTTATTATAGGGATTGAGCCCAGAGGAATTCTATCTCTGAGATAAATCCCCACTCTGGTTTTATTTTTGTTTTGAAATAGGGTCTTACTAAGTTGCTGAGGCTGGCCTCAAACCTATGATCTTCCTCTCTCAGCCTCCCAAATATTGGGATTACAGGTGTACTCCATGGTTCCTGACTTATAATTTGCTTTTAAGTTATTTATTTTAATAAAATGTGAAGCTTAGATTCTTTTTTTATTTTAACCTAGATTTGTCCAATTGATTTTCTAACCTAGGCATGTCCAATTATTATAGCACTATCTGTTGAAAATGGTATACTTTTACCACTGAATTACTTTCGCACCATTGTAAAAAATAAGCAAGGTTAAGTGAGATTAATCAGTCACAAAGAGTAAAAAAGCATATGTTCTTCCTAATATGCGGATGCTAGGGAGAAGATGGGGCAAAAGAGGGTCTCTAGATGAAAAAGGAGAAACCCTAGATAAGCAAAGAAGTTGACTTAACTGAGGGGGATGGACGGGGGGGGGCACCCTAATGCACACGATGTACTTTCATAAATATATCAAGGTCAATCACTAAACTACACTTGAGAAGGAGGGAGAGGGAGTGGGGTGGGAATTGGGGAAGGGGTTAAATGAGAAATGTGTGCATATATGCCTTTATCAGCTTGTACCTAACAGGTGTATGATTACAATGCACCAATTATTATAAAAAATATTAAAAAAATCAGCAAGGCACATTTGGATAGGCATGCTGCTGGGTTCTCTTTTCGGTTCTTCTGCCAATACCATACTTCCATCATTATTATTATTGTTATTATTATTATTATTATTATTATTATAGAGTAGGCCTTACTATTGGGTAGAACTATTTCTCATATTTTATTCTTTTGGAAGATTGTTTTGGATATTAAAAGGCCTGTGGCTTGTTATATAGATTTTAGAATAAGATTTTTCTGTGCTTTCAATAAACTTTGATGGAATTTTATTGTAATTATATAAATCCTACAGATCTATAGACCAATTGGGGGACAATTGAAATCTTTACTATTTTGAATTTTCCAGTACACGAGTATAATATATTTCTATGTTTGTTTTGGTCTTTTTAAATTTGTGTCATCAGTATTTTGCACAATATTTTATTTTGTGAAAATAATGATCATTATTTCCCTCAAATTCATATGAACCACCTTAAACTCCAGAATCCTGATCATTCTGCTCTTTCCATGTTAAATAAAAACTATAGCAGATCCCACTTAGTTAATTATTGGTAAGTCTCAAAATTTTAACATGTTTCATAATTTTTCCTCACATAAAGCCTCTTTGGAAAGAATATATAGCCAGGTGTAGTGTAATCCCAGTATTTGGGAGGCTGAGGAAGGAGGATCCTATGTTTGCTGCCAGCCACAGAACTTACAGCAAGGTTCTCTGCAACGTAGTGAGACCCTGTTTCCAAATTTAAAAAAAATAGGGCCGAGAATATAACTCAGAGGTAGAATGCTCCTGAGTTCAAGCCTCAGTACCCTCTCAAAAATATATGTATATATAATATATACGTATATTTTAGTTTAAAACACACACACACACATACACACACACATACACACAGACACACACACCACACTTCATTAAAAATATCCAAACAAACCAGACGTGGTGGTGCACGCTTGTAATCCCAGTACTTGGGAGGCTGAGACCTGAGGATCCGGGTTCGCAGTCAGCCTCAGCTACTTATGAGGCTTTCCGCAACTTAGTGAGACCCTTTTTCAAAATAAAGAATAAAAAATAGGACTGGGCATTTAGCTTGGAGGTAGAATGCCCCTGGGTTCAATTTCCAGTACCAAAAAAAATATATATATATATATGTATATATACATATACATATATATTTATATGCAGGCCTGAAAATCAATTGAGTATGGTATAATTGACTGTGGTTCCTGCAATTTCTACTCCTGTGAATATAATTCTAATCCTGTGAATATATATATATATATATATTATATATGCAGGCCTGTAATCTCAGTATTTGGGAGGCTGAGATACAAGGATTGCAGATTCAAGGGTAGCCTCAGTAAGTAGTGAGACTTTCATCAACCTAGAGAAATTGTTTAAAAATAAGAGTTAAAAAAGAAATTTTAAAAAAGGGGCTTGGAGTGAAGCTCAGAGGTACAATGCCCCTGGGTTAGAGCACCAGTACCACACACATACAAAAAATATACAAGCAAACATTTAATTATGAACTACTTGAATAGTCTCCCATTCATTTTCCTAGGATTACTAGATAAACAGATCTATAGTATATACAATGTTCGAAATCACTATCATTTATTCATTTCTTCTTATCAATACTTAGTTTCAATTTTTTTACTTTTGCAAGAAGTTGGCAATGGACCTAATTATGCACATTTCCTTTTCATTTGAGAGTTTCTCTTTAAATGGAACTGCTGTGCTCAGGTTAAGACATTTTCATTAATCAGTCATTGCCAAAACATCTATCAATGATCAAAATAATTGCATCAATATGCAAATTCATTAATGTTCTGTGAATGTTCTTAAACTATACTATGCCTTTTACACTTTTTAATTTTTCTAAAACCGTGGAAGTATATGAAGTGTATCTAGATGTATTAAATTGCATTTTCTAAATTTCTAACAAAAATGTATATTTTTAAATTAAATTTGAATTCTCTAGTCCATGAAATTTGTCTACATTCTTATTTGTATTTCAATTATTTATAGGAATCATTTGATTTGGTATTGTTTACATATGTTTTTAAGACATTATATTTTATTTATGATATCAAACTTTTTGGATTCTACTGTAACTGGTATTCTTCGATATTATGATTCTGATATTAATTTATCTTGATACATGTGTCCTAATTTCATAATTTTTAGCCATTTTTGGTGCTGGGCATAGAACTCAGGGCTTTGCACAATCTAAGTCTCCAAATCAGTTATCAAACCACTCTCTTGAAAATCAATTGAGTATGGTATAATTGACTGTGGTTCCTGCAATTGCTACTCCTGTGAATATAATTCTAGATTTGTGCCTCCTCACCTTTGCTAAAAAAAAAATTCTAACTTCTGTATAGGCTTCTAATTTTTCTTTAGTAAAAATGAATGAGGTGTTTAATTTTGACTGCTACAAGTTTTTTTTTATAGTATTTGCATTTGTTTTCTAAATTTTCTTATTTCTCAATCTTGTTATAATGTGGTGTTCTTCATTTTCATTATTATAGGAAAATAATTTTCAATTTTTTTCTTTCTAGTATGTATACCATATGCTATCTATTTTAAATCAATGGAATTCAAACAAAAAACTAGTATATTTTAGAAATACAGAAATAAAATGATTATTAAAAGAATTCACGAGATATAATTTCTGTTGTCATTAAAATAACATAGCACTTAATAACATGTCATACTAATTTTCTTCACTGTATAGCATTATGTATAGACTTAAGAATATTAGAAATGGAGAGGATTTGATCCAGCTTACATGGATATATTAAGTTTAAAGTGTATCTATTGCTTTTATTTTTAAGAAAAAAAACTGAAAATACTTCTATAAAGTAATCCAATTTTAAATTACTTTTCTACTTTTTTCTTCATCTATTCTTTATCTCCTCTTCCTCCTCTTCTTCCTCTTCCTCCTCCTCTCCCTCCCCCTCTTCCTTCTCTACCATCATCTCCTCCTCCTTCATGTCCCCTGTCGATTTTGCAAATATGGAAAAGGAAGCATTGGTAAATTTAGGACACATGTATACTACAATGTAGTTAGCCTAAAACGGAATGCTCTTTTTAGTATTTCTTGGTAACAGAGACTATTTACTGGGGATAAAATAAATTTGCGTAAGAGACAATGAGCAACATGGGAAGAAAAGGTTAAAACTCTTGTAGCATCCCACTGGAAGTCAATATTATTAGAAAGTTAATACTGTTTTGTGATGATTTGGGGTAAGATCTTCCTGCACAAAAAGTCATCATGCACAAAGTCATATGTGCCATGAAAAAATGGGTAAAAGAATTGGAGACCTAGATTTTATATTAGGGGAAGAACTCAAGAAGCAGAAGTAAGGTTCCTGCTGACGTAAACATTTGAAATTGTAGCATTTGATTTGATTCCAAGTTCAAGGAGGTCACAGATGATACATACATTTTAAATGAAGCAACATATGGGAATTATCTTTTTGGTCTCTGAGAAGAAGTGACTTCTCAGTAAAAGTCAGTTATTTATCTTAATTAGTCTTCCACCCACACCAGGAAAAAAAAACTCTGTCATTTGTTCAGTTACAATGTGCAGATTTGTTTTGGGTTTCTATTCACTACAAAGCACAAACTACCAATTGATTGATTCCACCCTTCCATTTTTAAAGAGTCTCCTTACCATTATAATAAAAGCTTTGTATAAAACTACAATAATTCATATCTTTGAAATATTTTCTGTCCTCTCAACACAACCTATAACTCCCTGAGACTGACTCCAACATTGATTGGTCCAAACAGTAATATTCAGATAGTATTAAAATAAAAATATTCTTAATTATATCAATCCTAGAAGTTGGGTATTGTATTCCATTATAGATGTACTTTATTGAGTTCAAGTTTTCTTATTATCAAAATAGTTATATGCTAAAATTTCTAAATTTATGTAACACTAGTAAAATATTAACTATGTTAGAAATATTTAAGTTTCTGACAAACTTAATCTATGTGTGCATAATAATAGTGTATTTAAGGTAATCAAATCATTTTAATCCAAATCAATAGATAAAATAATTAAGCCAAGTTCTTTTGCTCAGTTTTTATTCAATATTCATGGATATCCTTATTTTCTTAGTCCTTTCATGCTACTGTTACAAAATATTAGAGACTAGGTAGTTTATAAATAGCATACATTTATTTCTCATAGTTCTGGAATCTGCAAAGTTCAACATCAAGTCCTTAGCAGATTTGGTATTCCATGAACATTCACTCTGCTTTCAAGATGACTTTGTTTTTCTGCATCCTCTGTTGGAGATGAGCACTGTGTCCTCAATATGGCAGAGGGGTCAGAGAGCAAAAAGGAATGGATTTTTTCCATGAAGCCCTTTTATAAGGGTGCTAACCCCATCTATGAAGGAAGAGCTCTTTTGGCCTAATTGCCTTTAAAATGCTCCATCTATTAATACTATTGCATCGAGGATTACATTTTTCTCTTTTTTCTTTTTTGGTACTGGGGGTTGAACCCAGAGGAATTCTATCTCCAAGTTATATTCCCAGACCTATTTTATTTCTTATTTGGAAACCCATCTCACTAGGTTGCTGAGAGCCTCACTAAGTTGCCAAGGCTGGCTTTAAACCTGTCATCCTCCTGTCTCAGCCTCCAAAGTACTGGGATTATAAGTGTGCACCACCACACCTGGCCTGGGGATTACATTTCAATATGAATTTTGGAGGGACACAAACTTTCAAAGCATAGCATCTACCTTATAGATGATACCAACATCATCAATTAAAAATTTAGTGATTTGGAAATGACAGTTACATAAGCTTATTTTTCCAGATTTGTATTTTATTTTAAATACATGATTTAACACTGTTTAAAATTTTTATCTATAATGCATAATTCCTAGACTGGTCCCTCAATTTTTTTTTTTTTTTTTGTGGTACTGGGGATGGAACCCAGAGGCATTCTACCATCCATTCTACCTCCGAGCTAAATTCCCAGCCTTTTATTCTTTATTTTGAAACAGGGTCTCACTAAGTTGCGGAGGGCCTCAATAAGTAACTGAGGCTGGCTGCAAACCTAGATCCTGCTGTCTCAGCCTCCCAAATACTGGGATTACAACCATGCGCCACCATGCCCAGCTTGATCCCTCAAAATTTGAATTGTTTATTTTATCATAGCTCACCAGATTTTGCACAAATCCTTAAACATTTGCAAAAATATGCATTCATAGTTTTAATTTCAGAACATCACAATTTTTAAATGATATTCCTCAATACACTAGAGTTAAAGCCTTCTTTTGCCTTGTATTTTGGGTATTTTCCTACATTGTATTTTGTTTGGGATATAGATAACTAATGCATTTTAAAACTAAAATGTATTTAGAAACATGGCTTAATTTAAAATTTTTTGAATATAATTCTGCCACAATTGATTTTTTTTTGTGTGTGTGTGCTGGAGAGCAAACCCAGGGCCTTGCCGGTGCTAGGCAAACAATGTGTTACTGAGCTACATCTTTAGCTTCTGTATTGTTTTATTAACAATCATGTTCAAAAATTACATTTTGTAATTGCTGAATTGTATTATATTTTCCTTATTATCATATTTTACTCTATATGTAAGATGACTCCCCAACCAACCATAGAAATGTCTTGCTATACTTAGTAGAAATAAGTACAATGAAATGTGTACTTAAGTTTTTAGCAAAAACATCCTGACATTTTTTCAAAAAAGCTTAAAAGGTTGAATTAAAAGCCATAAGAAATATTATATATTTCAACTTAAAAGTAAGATGAAAGATGGCATTAGCACAATGATAAACTATAGTCTATGTAGTAAATTCTAATTTGGTAGAATGGAATCAAAATTTTCAGATAAATGAGAAATATCTTCCTGAAAATGAATTTATACTATGTATTATGAAAATCACAGGTACTTATTATATTGTTGAAAGCCTTTATTATGAATATAACTAACTATAAGTTCTTGCAGCCCAGACTACATCAACAAGCTTGCAAAGAGATCGTTATCTAGTTGTGTTCATAGTGCTTCAGATATTTATAGCATTTTAGTTTATTCTTAATTGTAAATAAAAGATTAAGGACCTGGAAATAACTTGCCTTTATATAATTAAAATACAAAAATCCAGTTTGAAGGAGCATAGCTGCAAATGATCACTCATTTGTTTGTTAGACTGGACTAGAACTCACATATTCTGAGTCCAGAGACTGATTACTCTTTCTGAGTGTATATGACTCTTGCTTGTAGACTTTTGTATCCGGAGCAACTATTTGAAGCTATAAATGTGATTATGACCCTACACAGATTTAAAACAAAATTTTATTTCTATTCTTGTCTTACAGGGGTGAAATTTAAGATTGCTGTTTAAATACTAGTTAAACTCAATCTGCCAAAATAATGTAGAGTTAGAAACTGTTTAAATGGATGATAACTCCAAGTAATCGAACACATTAGGAAATATAGACTAGGTCATATTGCAAAGATGAAAGTGAAAGAGCTCAAAGTATGTGATTTAAAATTTAGTTTTTTCTTGAGTCTGTAGTGGAATAAGTTATCTTCTCTTTTTTCCTGTACTGTTTTCTCTCTACCTCTAATTACACAGTTATATATTCAGACATTCAACCCAAAGGAAATGTCAGTGAAACTTTTTAATTAGGCTAGATTGTCTTGAAGACAGATTTCCTGAATAAGTGCCAGAATTCCAGCAGAAACAATCAAACTTAAAGATGATGGTCTATTGGATTATTCTTAAAGTCCCAGACAATATTTGGCAATATCTTAAGACACTCTTCCTGTCCTTAGTAGGTGTTTCTGTCATCTAGAAGATGAAAGGTAAGGATAATGCTCAGGAAACCTCTCCTATTCACATACCAATTATCTGACCAAAAATACTATGCACATACCAAAGAATTATCTGACTCAAAATATCAATAGTGTTAATATTGGAATTCCGATATAAGTAGCCCTATCATGAAGGAAGATTTAATTCCTCAACTCAGGATCAGTGGGGTCCTTGGCTTACATGATGGAAAATAATTTCAGCACATGCCAGTCAAGAGATATAGAGATTTATTTAGGAAAACAGGAGATTTACATTCAAGGGAGAATGTGAGCCACACACAAAGTGAAAGAAGCCCTTTGAAAGTGTAGGGATCTTCTTTTTTAGAGGACTTTTGTGAGGGGTGGGCAAGAGAAGGTATGTAAGGATGACCCAGTCCAGTATTAGTATATTGGGATCTATGTGTGACTTTATATCATGCAGAGCTTGTTTTATGAAAGTGGCTGCACCTATGTTTGGAACATAGACGTTGACAATTGTTATTTCCTCTTGCTGGATTGTTCATTTTACTAGTAAAAAATGACCTGCTTTGTCTCTTCTGATAAGCTTAGGCCTGAAGTCTAATTTATCTGATATCATAGTTGCTACTCCTACTTGTATTCGAGTTCCATTGGCATGGATTACCTTACTTCAGCCCTTCACCTTTAGTTTGTGAGAATCTTTGTGTATAAGGTGTGTTTCTTGCAAGCAGCATATAGATGGATTTTGGGTTTTAATCAATTTTTCCACCTTGCATCTTTTTACTGGGGAGTTGAGGCCATTTATATTGTGTGATTATTGAGAGATTATTTTTAATTCCTAACATTTTGAGTTTTGACTTCTGTTTGTGGTAGTGTTTGTTCTTCTTTGCTTAGTTGTTTGCTTCCTGGAAATTATTGTTTCTCTGGTTCTGACATTTACATGTTAGTTCTTGTAGTTAATCTCTTGGAGTATTTTCTCTAATATCGGTTTGGAAGGCATAAATTCTTTCAGTTTTTGTTTGTCATGGAAGGTTTTTATTTCCCCATCAATTTTGAGAGAGAGTTTTGATGGATCGGAGATTTTGGCTGCAAGCTATTTTCTTGCTAACTTTGGAATATGTTACTCCAGCCCCTCCTGGCTTTCATGACTTGGTTTGGGAGGTCTGGAGTGATTCTAATTGGTTTGCCTCTAAACGCCACTTGGCCTTTTACTTTTGTTGCCTTTAGAATTCTCTCCTTGGCCTCTACATTAGTCAACTTGATTATTATGTGGTGTGGTGAACTTCTTCTTTGGTCTTGTCTAGAGGGAGTTCTATATGTTTCCTGTACCTGTGTTTCAACTTTTCTTTCTATGTTTAGAAAATTCTCTGATAATACTTCTTTGAAAAGATGATTTATTTCATTAGTTTCAACTTATAATCTCTCTTCTTTTTTTTTAAGTACTGGGGATTGAACTCAGGGGCATTCTACCTCTGAGCTATACCCCCAGCCCTATTTTTTATTCTTATTTTGAAACAGGGTCTCACTAAGTTGCAGAGTGCCTCACTAGGTAGCTGAGGCTGGCCGCAAACCCAGATCCTCCGGTCTCAGCCTCCCGAATGCTGGGATTACAAGTGTGCGCCACCACGCCCAGCTCATAATTTCTCTTCTATGCCTATTGTTCTTAGGTTAGCTCTTTTAAAATCGGCCCAGATCTCATTGAAGTCCAATTCATACTGTTGAATTTTCTTTTCTAAATTATATACTATGGATTCATTTTTGGAATGGTCATCTTCTAAGAGTAATATTCTATTTTCCATGTGGTCTAATCTACCGTTTATAGTTTGTATTGATGCCTTCACTTCAATTATTGCATCTTTCATATCGTTCATTTCCTTCAAGGCTTCTCTATGATTCCTGTTTAGGGTGTCGGATTCCTTGGTTATTTGTTATTTTATTTCTTTCCAGTTGTCTCTGCATTCTTTCTGGAAGTTTTGTATCATTTCAACTATTAAAGATCTGAATTGTTTTTCTGGGAATATCTGCCTTTCTGTATTGGTGAGTTCTATTATTGTGGGATTGTGGTCTATTATTGTGGGATTGTGGTGGTTCATTGTTTCTTTGCTATTTTTCCTTCCCACGGTTTCCCTGTTTATATCTTTGCTGCTTGAGCAAGCTTTCTCTCAATTTATAGGTTTCTTAATTTTATTTTCTCTCTGTTAATAGTATCTTGTACTGATTTGCAATTACTCTAGCACTTCTTCTGCCCACTCTAATAGTGCCATTGGTGGGTTTCAGGTGTTGACTTCTAGGGTCTGTTTGTTTTTTCTGTTATGGGGATTCGTCTCAGAGATGTGAGTAGGACAGTTTGTGGTTTCTGTGTTTTTAGGCCTCAATGTGGGATGTGTTGAGCTATTCCTTCTATCAGTAGAGGTAAGTTTATCCTTCGAGTTTGGCAATCCTTTCTAGTGGTTCACTTGTCTGGTCCAATCTCTGCAGTGGGTTTTTAGAGGTGTCTACTGGTATATACAAGGATAGGTTGTGTTCATTGGTGAAGGTTGGATGAGAAGTCACATTGATGAATTCAAGAATATGGTAAAATAGAGGGTATGGTCCAGTGGAATGAGAGTTTGAGTGTGTTGGGGTGATATATGAAAGTTTAGAGATAATAGATATGTCAAGGGATTCTGGTAGTTGATGAAGAGTATTTAGGTATAGTGGTATGAAATGGTCTTGATATGAGACAGGGAAAAAAGGAAAGAGAAAAAAGTGTTTAGGAGAAGAATATAGATAGGAGAGAAGGAAGAAAGCTTGTAAAAGGGATAAGGAAGACATTCAACAAACTGAGCAAAAAATAACAAAGCAACCAATCATCCAAACAAACATAAATAAAAAAAATTAAAAAAAAAATTTTTGTGGTACTGGGGATTGAGCCCAGGGGCATTCTGCCTCTGAACTATGACCCAACCCTATTTCATTTTTTTATTTTGAAACAGTGTCTCACAAAGTTGTGGAAGACCTTGCTAAATTGTTGAGGCTGGCTGAGAACCTGTGAATTTCCTGTCTCAGCATCCCAAATGCTAGGATTACAGGCATGTGCCACCACATCAGACTACTCAAATTTTCTAAAACAATATTTCAAATAAATTGTGTGTTTTTATACATAGAGGACTATTACTGAAATGCCCATTATGAATATTGATTTAAAAACAAGTCATTTGGCATACAGAAAATATTGTTCCTCCAGTTTATTTTAGGTGGTCAGTTATTTTTTTAATTATATATTATGCATGTACATATATTATTTTTAAAATCATTTTTCATTACATAATGTTTATATTATCGTACTATACGTATTATGTGTTGAATTTGTTATTTTTCTAAAATAAAATGATGTTTTTATGTTATACCATATGTGTTTTTAATAAATGAATATATATAATATGTTAATTTTAAGTTTTGGAGAAACCACAGTATTATGGTATTAACTAAACTCATTCTCACTTCTGCTCTGTCTTCCTCTGTGTTGCTGCCTAAAACATGAATATTCTGCTTTAACACATCTATACCCAAATGCCTTTAATTATAAGTTGACTTTTAAAATCTTTACGTTTTCTTATTTTCTTAAACTTTTCTGCTAATACTTACATATCTATGATTATGTTTGCTTGCAATAGATCATTTAGTACCTGTCTTATCATCTAGAACTTAGCAAACTTCCTCTCATGGGTCAAATTCAGTCCACAACCTGTTTTGTTTTCAGAAATAAAGTTTTATTGGAACATAGGCATGCCCATTGATCTGCTCATTATCTATGACTTTTATACTATAGATTTTATACTACAACAGAATTGAATAGCTTGATAAAGATTATATGGCCTGCAAAACCTAAAATATTTGCTATCTCTCCCTTTGCCTTGAAAGTTTACTGTCTCCTATTGCCCAATATACAGCACATGTTAAATACATATACTCATAATTTAATTACTAGATGGAAATGACAAATGATAGAGAGATACAATCAGGATGTTGAGATCCAAGTTGGTTTCTAAAGTATGAGTTGATTTTGTCAAGGTTAGAGAGAAAGGAGGAGTATCTTTATAGAAATAATAATTATAGGGAGAAGGTACTGAAGTGAAGACAACAAAAGATTTAGTTATTGCATTTGTAAAGAATATTTAGTTTCAAATTAGAAGAATGTACTAATATCTGATTGCTCCCAGTTCTCAGAAATCCTGGATCAGTAAGATCATTAAGTGTGGTAGAGTTCAATTTTGCCTAATTTATGAAACTTTTGCACAATATATGATACTTATCTTGAGTTGATTTCATTGCTGTTTTTACCTTGGAACTATTAATTAACCAAAACTGAAAATTGTCCTAATGAATTCCTTTCCAGAGATCTTAACCACATTGTGAAAGTAGAAGGTCTTGCAATGTTTAAAGGTATGTGTGTGTGTGTGTGTGTGTGTGTTAGTGGGTTTGAATGCGGGGATATTCTACCAAAGAACTACAACCCCAGCCCTTTTACTTTTGAAACAGGGTCTCACTAAATTACTTTGTGTTGACTAGCCTTGAATCAATGATCCTCGTGCTTCAGCTGCTCAAGTACTCGGAATACAGGTATGTGTCATTGTGTCTACCATTACAAAAATTTTAATTAATAGAATTACTTGTAGTATTTCAAAATCTGTATATATGTGAGCTGCATTAGTAAAAAATTTAATGTAAATTACGCAACAGAAATAAAAGGATTTTTTGTTATTGTTGTTGTTAGTGGACCTTAAAATCTTAGATTTTCCAAATAAATAGATTCTGGACTATAGAATCTCCAGAGATGTGGCTGGAGACTAGATATTTCCATGGACAGTAGGAATATATTTTCTTTGGACATCTCTGAAGCAATCTTGAGGATGGGCAAATGTACTATATAATGAGACTGTCAACTTTGATGTTTAAATTTTATTGCTTTTGTGGATTTAAAACAGGTTCATAATTTTATATTATATCTAGTATAAAACAGAATGTATAATTGTATTCTTCAAAATATAGAAATGACATTTATATCTCATTTCTACACTCAGAATTTCTTATTTCATTTTTCCATTTAAATTATCTCTGTCATGCTGTTTTACATTCTTTTTATCTGCTGTTTTATTTATATTTATACTTGTCTATGAAGATAGAAAAATGCATAATAAAGGTTGTGGCTGGCAATAAATAAGCTGTGAGACTGCATATTTTGTAACAGTGGAGGCTTGGGACATGAAACAGAAGCCCTGAACATTAAACTTTCCCACTCTCTGTCTGCAGGGGACTGCTGAATTAACTCCTGAATAAAAGAAGACCTGGCTTTAGATATGTGAGGACTAGAAAAATATATCTTGCACGCATAGTGCCAAATTTGCAAGTTAAATTGTAATATAGCTGGACAATAATTTTTTTCAGAAACAAAGACAGGGGTTTTATGGACAATAAATTTAAGAAGCAAATGCATCTGCCATAAAAAAGCATTAATGCTTTTCAATCAATGGATCAGAGAAGTGATAGTTGGGAAAGTCTTGATCTTAGAAATCAGCCTCAATTTAAAAATTTAGCAACAGAAAGAGAAGTATCATATATATGGTTTGTAGCAAACCATTTGGTTTGATTGATGAGTATTTCTGATATATATATATATATATATATATATATATATATATATATATATATAGAGAGAGAGAGAGAGAGAGAGAGAGAGAGAGAGAGAGGATATATTTCTGAAACAAAAAGGACAATACCAATCCATTATTAGAAGTTTTTTCATTCTCCCCCAAATGGTAGAATCTTGGAAAAGAAACCTCACAGATGAGGCAGAAGAGACTCACATATCAAATTATCAAATATAGCCTCCAATAGAATTCATCACTTTCCTCCCTCTTTCTCTCTCTGCTTTCTTCCTTCCTTCCTTCCTTCCTTCCTTCCTTCCTTCCTTCCTTCCTTCCTTCCCTCCCTCCCTCCTTTCTTTCTCTCTCTTTCTTTCTTTCCTCCCTCCCTCCCTTCCTCCCTTCCTCCCTTCCTTCTCTTTTCTCCTTTTTTATCTATGCAATGTTTATACAATCAACTTAGCATTGAATGGCAATAATAATTTATTTTGGCAAACACTGAAGAAGAACAATATAGTAACAACAATAATAGAAATGTGCACATGGTATTATGGGATGTTAAGAAAAAGCATGCAATATCACTAAAGATGAGGAATTCAGGAAATAATGTGTTTACTAGGGCATGGTATGAGTGGGCATTGACTATGAGGAAGGGAATATGAAAGAGATCAGGTAGATACCACGAAGAGGGTATCCTTCTTTGGTGATTATAATTAAAGTCTGTAAAGCAGGGTCTGAAGCAAACCATGGCTATGCATGGCTATTGGTGTCTGAAATAGGGAATGGCCAGTAATGGGGTCAGAAAAGGAAGAAGGGTCAGGTCATATGGCATTTTAGAAAATTTGAAACCTTTTAGGTGTAACTAGAACCCATGATAAATTCCTCTTGGAGAACATATTTTAAAATGGAAGACAAAGATAATTTCATTTCTAAACATGACTGAAAATTTGTTTACATACCTATAATTTGTGTACAGCCTATACCGGGTAAAAGTTAAAACACAGTGGTGCCACGATAACCCAATAATGACCTAATTTTCCCAATTTCTCAAAAATAAAAGTGCAATGATTTGCATTGCCACAGATCCAGAGTTCTTCCTTCAACACTGAAAATTTAAGTAGATCTGACTTCAGATAAGTATGTGACACCTGAACTGGTAAGAAACTGCTGCCCAACACCCAGCTGGGAACCATCCTCTGCATGAGTAATTTTATTGAGCCAATGGGTAGATTCACCTGAGGCAAGTCTTAAATACACAGATTTCCAAATTATAAGAGAATCAACACAATTCATCAAATAAACCCCAACAAACTAATATTAAGAATGTAAAAACTGATATTACAAATTTATTATACACAAGGTTAGAGAACCTAGTCTCAGGATTTACAGTTGCCATTTTTTGATCTCCACAATTTTAGGAGGTTTGAAACTTAAAGAAATTCTAGACATGGCATCATTTTACATGTAAATATTTTATTATACATATATAAACAATACTATATATTTTAATTTAACATGGCAATTATGCTATTTTCATTGCTATCAGAATTTATAATAATTTTACTGCTATCTAATAACCAAACAATATTCAAATGCACCCATTCCCCCAAATATGAGTTTTAGAATTAGTTTTTGTTTTACTCTTTAATTGTGTTCCAAACACAATCCACTTATGTTGTTTGTGTCTTTGGTCCTTTAAGTCTCTTTTATTCTCCAAAACGCCTCACACCCACTTCTTTTCTCCTTTGTCATTGATTTTTCTGGAGTGACTAGGTTATTTGTTTTATAAGATGTCATATATATGTATATATATATATATATATCTTTCAATGACATATAAATATATACCTTATGTCTTATAAGATGTCATATATATATATATATATTTCTGTACTTTCTAGTAATATCGTTTAACTTGTCCCTTTATATTAATCTCTAAATTAATTTGGAGGCTGATTAGATTTAGGTTCAATTTTTTTAAAGCAAGCATAGTTTATTCCATCACATCATAAGTCACGCAATGTCTGATTATACCATTTATAGTGATGCTAAGATTGATTTTAGTAAACCAGGCATGGTGACATATGTCTGTAATCCCAGTTCTTGGGAGGTTGATATGGGAGGATTGTAGGTTCGAGGACAGCCTCAGCAACTGAGTGAGACTCTCAGCAACCTAGTGAGACCCTGTTTCAAAACAAAAAAATAAAAAGGGCTACACATGTAGCTCAGAGGTAGAATGCCCCTTGGTTCAATCCCCAGTACCATACCCCCCAAAAAAAAACATTAAAAAAGGAAGAGGAGAAGAAGAAGAAGAAGAAGAAGAAAAAGAAGAAGAAGAAGAAGAAGAAGAAGAAGAAGAAGAAGAAGAAGAAGAAGAAGAAGAGAAAAAGAAGAAAAATGATTTTAGTAGATTCAGGTGAAGCAATGAGAGCAATGAAAGAAATAATGTGAAGATGTGTTCCATTTGGGATGTGGAATACATTCTATTCCATTTCATTATAAAAAGAGTCAAATAATGGAGAGTAATAGTAAGGAAAGAGATTTCAGAGATTTCTTTGGATACTTATGATTTACCATTGTGGTTTGGATAAGTATCCCTCAAAAGATACATGCATTAAAGACTTAGTTCCCAGCTGGAGATGCTATTGGAAGGTAGGGGAACCTTTAATAGATGGAGCCTAGTTGAAAGTCTTCTGACCGTATGAGGGTGTGGTCCACAAAGGGATATTGGGACGCTGGCTCTTCCTCTTCTCTGAATTTGCTTCCCAGCTGCCAGGAGGTGAGCACTTTCCTCTTGCCACTCACCTACGCTATTATATACAGGCTTCACCACAGGCCCCAAATCAATGGAGCTAACTGGCCATGGATTGAAACTTCCAAAACTGTAAGTTGAAATAAATCTTTCCTTCTTCTAAATTAATTATCTTAGGTATGCTTTCATAGTAATGAAAAGCTTACTAACACAATTGCCTTCCTTCCCTTTGTAAAGTGACTATTAAAGGAGACTTCCACATGGACACTCAGAAAGGTTTCTGCAGTCATGAGACATAGAGGATCGGTGATTGACTCTTGCTTGAGGAAGCTTAAAATATTTGTAATCACAGAACTTAGGTGGCTGTATTGAAGTGAGCCTACAATATTTGGGAGTATGAAATGTTCAAATGTGTTCTATGGAGTAGATAATAGAAACGGCATGAGCTTGTGTTGTGTTCTGTTCATGGGCAGCACCACTTTATCTTACTAAATAAAGTAGTTAAGGTGAGACCTATATAAAATTCTACTATGTTCATATGCTGTGTTGTTCATTCTATATAGTGGTGGCATATGAAGACACAGACTGTATAGAAATGCAACTACTGAAGATGACTTGCAGATTAGTATGTTGACACAGTGGAGAGACACTCTCAGAAATTTGGTTGTGGTGGGGACAGAGTTATGGAGTGCTCACTGGAGAAAAATAGAAAGGAGATTCTTTAATATAGCAAAGTGTTTTGAATATAATGAAAACATGCAGACTATTCAACAGGGCCATCTAGAGGGAAGCAGAAATCATCAAGTAACTGGAAATACTTTAGATACCTAGATCTTTGCAAGAAGTTGGAAGCTACCATGCAGAAGAGAGAGAAATCTTCCTGTATCAAGGGAAGTATGGGAGTGACCCACAGTGATAGTAATTTCCAAAATACCAAGGATAGTTGCCCAGAATAAAAGAAAGAAAAGTTCAAAAAGAAGCACCTTGATGATAAGCTTTGTAGATAAATGCAGAGTAGAAATATTAGCAGCCATCATTCTAAAAGGTTGTTCATTGGAATCACATGGTCACCACCCTAGAATAATTAAAGGAGGATCTTTGGAGGTAAACTATGCATTGGTAGTGCATTAAAGACCCCCAAGTGATTCTAATATACAGTGAAGTTTGATAATCACTATTGTAACTGATACAGTAACTTCAAAGGAGAATCGGGTTTCAGTAAGGGCCTAGACTGGTATAGTGCTTTCAGAAGTTGGAGTAGAAAAGGGAAAAGAAGAAGGCTGCAGCAGGAAATGTTTGAGAGTTCATAATGAGCATAACAGTATCTGGATGGTGGCAGGTTTAAAGCATGAGTTTGAACATACCATAATCTTAGTTTCTAATCCAGGCTGTGCTGCATTTTAGTTTTGTGATTCTGAGCATGTTATTCCATCTTCTCTTGGATACAGTTTCCTCATTTATAAAATGGTTTTATTACTTTTACCATATGATTTATTTATATTTATTATTTTGCTCTCTCATTAAAATATTAACTTCATGGAAATACTATTCTTGATAATCTTGTTCAAAATTGAATTCCTGGTACTTAGAACAGTGCCTAGAAAAGGCATGGAGTAAATGTTTGCTATGTACTTTTGAAAGGATGCCTGGAAATTTAAAAAATTAAAAATGGATCCAGAAAAGGGAAACATACCACATGGTGTGTACCTGTATGTTCCTATCACTCTAAACCTCATTATATTGTATAATTACAACACACCAATAAAATTTATTAAAATTAAAAATGGAAATAAAAACAAAAGTGCTGGGCACTATTTTCTAAGCACTTTCATCTATTTAATCCTTAAAACCACACAATGGAATTTTACTCAGCCATAAAGGAGAATAAAATTATGTCATTTGCAGGGAAATGGATGGAACTGGAGAACACTATGCTAAGTGAGATTAGTCAGTCACAAAAAGTGAAAAGTCAGATGTTCTCCCTAATATGCAGAAGCTAGGGAGAAAATGGGACATAGGAGGGACTCCAGACAAAGAAGGAGAAACCTTAGATAAGTGAAGAAGGTGACCTAACCGAGGGAGATGGAAGGAGAGAAGAGGGAAACACCTTAATGAACATGATGTACAAACCTATCAAAGTCAATCACTGCTGAGCATAGGGAAGGGGAGGGAATAGGGTGAAACCTGGGATAGATAGGGTTCAATGTGTGCTGTGTGTATGTATGCCTCTACCACCCCGAACTTCATCAAGATATATGATTACAATGCACCAATAAAAAAGCACCCTTGAATACAATAATGTCTAGTTTTCAGAAGAAAATGAAGCAGAGATCAGCAAGTAGATAGTAGAGATGACATCATGGATGTATAGCACTTAGAAAACATAGAAGATCCCTGTTAAATACTAGCTAATATTGAGAAAAAAGATAAAATGCAAAAAGGCAAAGGGGAATTGACTGTCATTGAGATGATAAGAGGAACTAAGGACTTAGGTTTTTTTTTTTTTTTTTTTTTTTGTGTGTGTGTGTGTGTGTGTGTGTGTGTGTGTGTGTGTGTGTGTGAAGCCATACATATGGGGAACTGAACATTGGAACATCAAAAACAAGATGATATTTAGAAATATTCATTATTTAAATCATGAGTTAAAGGGGAATGGGGTAGCAAGCCCTATACTGTAAGATCTAGATTATTGTCCACTTTGGATCTGGGCCTTTCCAAATTCAACCTCTTGTATTCAGCATTGAAGAAGCAGTAGATTACTGTCAAAATTTATCTTTGTTGTTACACAGAAGGAAGCAGTCAAGTAAGTGATGGTATCTTCAGCCAAGTAATTCGGTTTTCTTGGGAAAAGCTTAAAACAGGCAGTTTTTTCTGTTAATAGAGAACCAAAATACTGCACAAAACTCTCTCCATTCCTGTAGAAGGTATGATGTTTCTTCTCAGGCTTCTTTACTTTAAAACTACTAACCAAGGGAGTGCAGATATATTTCTGTCCCCAAATCCATTTTGAATCTTTCCATTCTGCTGAGATTGTCAACAGTGCAGAGAATTACCCCTTAGAACATTTTCATTGACAGAATTTTTAAGTGGCATATTTGTATTCATTTTAGGGTGTCAAACTTCATTGCAAATCACTAGTGTATTTTATCCTGAATTGCAGCATTTTTCCTTTATATGAATACTGTGCCCTTAACTTAGCAATTTAGTTGGATGATCTCTTTGCAGTTCATCCATGTAATCACAGCATAACAGATGACCATTAGAGGATCAAAGTTGAAATGTATGGGAATGCACAAGCAATCTTCAGACAGGATTAAAACCAAATTGCCTGCCAACTTGGTTCCAATAGGGAGAGCTGTGCTTTATGCACTGTCCAGTAAACTGCATGCCCTATTTAGCAAAGGAAATATGTAAAACTAAATTAAAAATCATATGTCTACTCATATAATTCCTTGGCTTCTGTAGGATTTCTTGCAATTTTGTAAATAAAACAAATGTGCCAATGAAATGAATAATGAATAATTTCAGAGCCTCACAGAATGTATTTAAAAATTAATCCTCTAACAAGCAAACATGTTTTTTCTGACATGATTTTTTTCATTAGCCTGTAAATAATATAACACATTTCTATCAAAAGATCCTTATACATGCACATCATTTCTAAAGCTGCATGTAAATATGTATAGCCTATGGAAATAAATTTGCTTGGAACCATTTCATTTATCAGAACAGTTATAAATTTGGTGAGTAAAGAAGAAGGAATAAAGTCAATTCTGTTATTGATCCTAATTTTTCACTTCCTTCCTCTATCTGAATTCTACAAATAGTCCTGTTGCCATGAAATTTGGTAGTGACAAAGGATAGGTAGATTTTTCCTCTCTATCCCATTGACTTGGAGCTTTACAATGTAAGTTAGCTTAGGACAATAACTAGTTACTAGGATGATGTGAGAAGAGGCTTTAACTCTGTTAGTATGGTTTGTCTTGGTCTCTTGTTCTGTGAATTTACCACAAGAGTAACTGCTCCTCCCAGAGTGAAAGACATGTGGAGAAGACCTAGACCAATGTCTGTCTGAAACAATGCTACCATGGTTGACCTGCAAACCTTTCAGGGAGAAAAAAAGAGAACATTTAATGATATTTAGCAGGATTTTTTTTTGTAGCAGCACTGAAGGAAAGACCTAAAATATAAAAGGAGAAATGAAGAAACTGAGGTGCTGAGAAAGAAAAGGACCTTTCTTAAGGTTACATATCCTATCACAAGACACTCAAAGTTAAAATGTAACTATTCTCATTTAAAAAGATACTTTGAGTGCATGTATGTCACTATCTCTATGAACTACATTATGATTTGAGACTATAATGCACCAATAAAAGTATAAAAAAGAAGTGTCAACATTGAAAAAGAGAAAGTAAAAAGATACTGTAAGTAATGGACTAGTAACTAGTTTATAGTATGTAATAAATGTACTGAATTAAATATGATTTAAAATTTAATATTGTAAAACATTGTAAATTTAAAATATTATATTGACTAGCTATACTTATACTTATCACATTGTTAGTATAAATACATTATCGTCGATCAAATCTTCCTCTCTAGAGCTCATTATCTAAGTCATGTGTCATCAGTTTAGAAGTGGATTCAATAAAATTTTATATTCCCAAATATCCATCTGTTTTTAACAGTAAAAAAGTCTAAGAAGCACATTGTTCTCTTGTTTCATTATTGAAAGTGCTTTGATATTATAAAACAATCTTGTAGTGTGGAGAAAAAATAAATAGTCTATAAAAATAAGGTGTAAAACATTTATCCCTTCTCAGCATTTTTAGAGTTTTGTTATTCCTGGAATCAATAGTAGAAGTAGTAGAATTACAGTTGTTCTTTAACAGTTTATGAAAGGAAATTTTCCTTTACTGCCATTTAAATGTTATTCATAGAAAATATCATGAAAAGTTTGTTTTACATGGTCAGCCAATATGATAAAACTTAGGATATAATATTTTCACAGGGAATTTTTAAGGATTTATAAAAGATATTTAGAGGAATCTTCTGCTGAGATGCAAATCCATAATTGGTACAACTTTTTAACTTGTGTCCTGTACAAATGTCTTCCTTAAAGATAAACTTATTGATCTGGGTATGGTGTCATACACTTGTAATCCCAGTACATTGGGAAGCTGAAACAGGGTGATCACAGGTTAAAGATCAGCCTCCGCAACTTAGCGAGACTCTCAGCAACCTAGTGAGACCCTGTTTCAAAATAAAAAATAAAAGGACTAGGGGTGTAGCTTATAGATAGAACACTTCTGGGTTCAAGCCTTTGTACCCCCTACATGATAAATTTATTGAATAATATTACATACGTAACATTTAGAGTTGATCTATATTACTTTAAATCTACCTTAAAATGAGAAATAATCAAATCATGTATTTTTCTAATAGAGTATAATTTTGTATAAATCTCTCCAATACTAACCCATAAGTGAATTGATGTAGTTAAAATTAGCTGGGTATGGTGGTTTATGTCTGTAATCCCTGTATTTGAGAAGCTGAGACAGAAAGATCAAAAGTTACAGGGCAGCCTCGGCATAGGAGTAGAATACCCCTGGGTTAGATTCCCAGAAGCAAAGAAGTTAAGACAATTTAAGTCTTAATATTGTGATTATTATCTATTTTCAAGTAATATTTCCAAGCTCAGAGTTTTGTAATCAGTAAAAGGGACTAAAAGGGAAATGTAATGATGTTTTTTGCACAATGTAGGGTCTAGAAGAGGAAATTTAACCATGTAGGACCCTTATTCATTGAATAAACATATATTTCTGGTGGGTAGGCAATATATTCCCAGTGAAATAATTATTTCATATGAAATTATTTCGATATAAATTAATTTCTAAATTTCTGATTGTTACATTATTTTTCTTTATCAAATGACTCTAACAAGCTGGGCACAGTAGCTTATGCCTGTAATTTCAGTACTTGTGAGCCTGAGACAGAAGGATCACAGGTTTGAGGCCAGCCTCAACAATAGAGAGACTTTCAAAAACCTAGCAAGACCCTGTTTCAGAATAAAAAAATTAATAAAAAGACTAAGGTGTAGCTTAGAGGTAGAACACCCCTGAGTTCAACCCCCAGTACCACATACACACAAAAGTATTCCAACAAACAAAAATGCGTTTATTTATTTATTTATCTATTTATTTTTATTTATTTATGTGCTCGTGTGGTGCTGGGAAATTGAATCCAAGAGTGTTCTACCTCTGAACTATACCCCCAGCTTTTTTGTTTATTTGGGAACAGGGTCTTTCTAAGTTGTTGAGAGCCATGATAAATTGCTGAGGCTAACTTCAAACCTGTGATCCTCCAGTCTTGGCTTCCCAAATACTGGGATTACAAATATGAACCACCATGCCCAGCTGCATCTATTTTTATCAGGGGTAATTGTTAATAAATTTAGTATCAATTAATTAATAGATAAAGTTATACTAGATATCAGTTATAATTTATTGGTATACCTATTGTGATATATAAAAACAATGTCATAGTCAACAATTTTCCTTTAATACTAAGTAGAATACTGTGTTGTAGAAAAATAATATTTTCTCCTGAGAAAAATCAAGGTCACATTCCTATGTTTTTATTTTTCTGTAAGTATTAGGATTATAAAAAATTAAAAAGTGAAAATAAGAATAATGCTAGCCACTGGAAATAATAAAGATCAACATTAATATCTACTGCTTAGAACAGGTCAGATGTTTGGAAGCATTTAGGAAAGAAAACCTTAGAGATCTTTGGTAATCTCGAGTTTTGCCCAGTGTTTGCACTAAGCTTAAAATTGCTTAATAAAACATGGAAACCACAAAATTATCAAAATGTTCCTTTTTTTCTTTATAACAATTTGGCAAGAATCCAAGTTATTAAAGAGAAAGATATTCCAATTTTTTAAAAAATTATTTCTGTAATATAATTATACATCATTGCAAGATTCAAAGTGATATATTCCTATATGCATACAACATCTTTTACCTTGTTTCATTCCATACCCCATTCTGCTACCCCCTTTCCCCTTCTAATGCATGCTAGTAATTTTGGTAGTGATACCTTCATATATGGACATAATATTATTTGTTCCGCTTCATTATCTAAATTGAAAAATGATATTTAAGAAAATTAATTTTGGCAAGGAAAAAATTATAGGTGAAACACTTTGAGAAACTTGCATAAAAGTGGGAAACTTCACTTTCTTCTGGAAAATTATATAGAGATATAAACAAAGATACTTGTATAAGTTGGTGTTTACGGCCTGTATGCTCCTCACTGGCCTTATCTCTTACCCCTCCTACCATGCTGTAGCTGCTAGCTACATTGAACCAGTTGTGTTTCCTACATTTTTCATTCTAGTTAGTGTATATATGTCTTTGCACATGCTACTGATTCTGTCCAGATCTTTTCTTTTTCACTTCGATGATTCAATTCAAGGACACCAACTTCTAAAGAGCCCTGCCCTTTACCCCTACTTAGCACATGTCCCATTTTGTACACTTGTACATGCTTATATTATTTTTTGTTTATTTGTTCTGGTGTTAGGGATTGAACACAGAACCTTGTGCATTCTGAGCATCTGCTCTGCCACTGAACAACACCACCGACCCAAATCTTACATTATTTTTAAGGAAATTCTTTCATACACTGTCTTATTCTTTTCCTATCAATCTTTTCTATAGAAAAGTACTATCCAAACTTCTATGATTGTTCATTAAAAACATTGAAAATATCTAAACATGTACTTATAATAAATCACTGCATTATGATATCTATGTCTGCATGGATACTTATTGATACATATATTTGTTGAAATACTATACTCATATATGTATAATGGTGCATATGTAATATTTTAAAGGCTTATTTTAGAATAAATGTGAACATAGTGTGACATTTTTAACATAGTTTCTTCAGTTCATTGATTCAGCATGGGTCCTCCTGAGGTATAAGGTCTCTACTTTGTAGACCATTATTCTACATTATGATTTCCCTGAGAGAAGATACTTTTCTTAAAATAATCTGGAACCCTAGAACTTGTGTTCAATACATAGCAAATATGCATCCCTCATTAAAATATATCATGATAATTATGGGTTTATTTCAGGTAACAGCGGTAGAGGTTTCTTTCTTTCTTCCTTTCTTTCGTTTTTGGTGCACTATAATTTTACATTATATTTGGGTACTGAGTGCTAGAAAATACATGCACACAACTCAATTCTTGGTACCCTCTCCCTAGAGTCCTTCCTCCCTTCCCCTCCCCCTGCATGTCTTTGAGGTTGGAAGTTATTTTGTATAGATTCATAGCATTATTTCAATTTTTGCATTCTTTATGACTTTATCCCCCCATTGAGAATTATGGAAACAGATAGGAACTCTTAAACACAACATTTTCATTGTATGAAGGAAAAAACTTAAGCTCAGACAGGTCAGGGAACTTACCCCGTATCACATGTTCACTGATTGAAAACTAGAATTTATGCGCCCCTTTGCATGTCACTCCATTCGCGTGGATGCTTTTGCCATGATTTCCTTATAGTAGTAGAGGACTACAAAGACAGGAGCCATTTTCTAATACCTTTTCTCCTACACTTCTAAGCTACATAAAGTAGCTTGTTATTTCAGAAATAGACCAAGTGCACTGGGAATAATCTCTCAAGTTAACTAGATTTTCTCTTTCAACTGGTTATCCTGGTTCACTGAAGCTGCCATTCTGATCTGGAGGCTGTTGCAACTGACAGTCTCAAAGCCTGTCCAATAGAACTTTCTGTAGTGATGTAAATGGTCAATATCTGTAATATCCAATATGCAATCTGTACTTTAAATGTAACTAGAATGACTAACTGAATTTTAAATTTTATTTGAGAATAATTAATTTAACTGTAGTCATATATGGCTACTGCCTGTTCTATTTAGACAGTGTAGTTCTTGACTCAAAAAATAAAATGCCATGTGTAAATGTTGAAAAAAGTATTTTTCATAGAAAGATTTTTTCCAATCTAATGTCCATGAGAACACTAGCTAAATATGTGTATGTCCATTATAATTTAGGAAGGAGAAAAAGAATATTGAGTATGTCATATGGAAACTGGAATGACCAAGTGGGATTTTCTTTTTTAGTTATAAAACAATATTTCTCAAACTCTAATATGTACATGAATCACCTCAGGTAGGGTCCTTTAAAAATCCAGGTTCTAGTTAAATGTCTGAAGTGGGGCCTGAGATTCTACATTTATAACAACGTCTAGGAAATAGTGATGCTGATGGTCTGTGGACCACAGTTCAAGTGACAAGAATTTAGACAATAGGTAAGCCCTTTGGGGAAAAAATAATAGTTGATCAACAAAGGTATTTCACAGTAATTATAAGCCATATAAACTGGAGTTAGAAGAGCATCCTATATTAATTCAAATTGAATTCTCTCCACAAACCAATAAATGACTCTGAATTTACCACATTACATAACCAAATTGCATTTTCTTAGCAGGAAAAAAAAATCTTTTTGGTCATGTATCCTTGTGTCACTCTGGTCCTGGAAAATATTTTTAAAGAGAGAAAGGGAAAGGAACTTTATATTTTCCTGGAAGGGAATTGAACTGATGTTCACTGAAGGAGAAAATCTGCAAGAAGCATTTCAATGTAGAGATAACCAGAAACATGTCTTTGGAAAAAGGATAAAAGTGGAAATTGCTAATGACTTAAAGTGAATGAAAATGCTGAGGATTTTTGCTTGAAATAAATCAAATATAGTTAAAATGACACTTACCACTTCGGTTATTTTTGCAGATACATTGTTGGGGTAACAGTTTAAATCAGTTATTTCTTGAATCGGACAGACACACCCACAGATTTGACTGTTCCTATTAAGAATTTTAGGACACAAAACTAAGTAACAGATAACTAGAAAAAGGGACTAGAGAAGCTTGAAGTAGGGCAAACACAAGGTTAGAGTAGATTCAAAAAATCTCTGGAAAAAGTTTCAAATCAGGTTTGCATTTTCTTTCATTCATATTTATGACTGAGCCCACAAAAAATCAGTACAATTTTAAAAGACACAGATATTACCTTTCATTCATCCATAGTTGTTTCTAAGTTGGAGTCTAGAGATCTGTGTATAACACAAGGAATAAAAATTCTGACAGTTCTTAAGAAACAAGGAAACCATGGACTTGATGCATTTAATACATTATATAAACAGTTACATAATTTCACGTTCCAATTCTTGCTCCTTTTTCAGGCCCACAGCATTCCTGACAAAGCAATAGAAAAGCCAAGCCCTCTGATGGCCATGTCTCCTTGTATTTTATAGTAAGAAACGATTATCAAACCAATCATTTGTCATCATAATGCCAAAAGATGCTGATGACTTGCCTGCCTTAGAGTTTGCTAAAATGTTGATAGATTTTCTGAATTTAAAGTGCCAAAGCAATTGCTTTTCCATTGCCCAACAGTCAGAAACACTACAGTGACAGAGGTCACACTGTGTGCAGTGGTGCAGACATGTTGAAAAGAGTGTGCCATTTCCCTTTCCAATCAACCACTCAGCACACACTTGTATGTATCATTTGGGATACTTGCTGTTCTTTGCAGCTTCTACGGTTTAATATCCCAAGTCAATTCTCAAAATGAGGTTATCTGTACAATTGCTAAAAGATGTTGTTTGGATAGTAAACCTGCAAGTATGCAGAGAAAGATTTCCTGTTATGCTATGGGTTAGCAGAAAATGAATTATTTTGTAGTTGTAAGAGTTCTGAATTATAGATGCTAAGATATTTGGGGAAAATTGTAACTTTACTATTTTTCCTTATAAATATATAATTGGTATTCAGCAATTGATAGGATCAAGTTCAATTTGTTGACTTGACTTTAGTCACTTTCATACGAATGTATGCTGCTCCTGATTTTTTATATTGCCAGGTGGAAACACAACAAAAAAGAGAAACAAATTTTCATGTATGAGCAATAAAGTATTTTTCTTTGGCAGAAGTGAATTGCATGTCATCATTCTAAATTCCTTTCCTTGACTTGTCTCTTTTCCTAAAAGTCCCATGAAGAGAAAAAAATAATATACGGATGTCATAAATTAACTCACATTTTTATTAAATTGACAATAACAGAACATTCTTAATAGATCATACAATAAATATAGTAATGCAGATGACCACAGCCGACAATACAATATAAGTTAAGTTCAAAGTTGAACTATTCTCCTTCCCTATAATTATATGCATGGGTGTGTATTCATATATGTAGAAATGGATACTCGGTAGATATGAGAAAGATGGATATTATTTACCTAATGATCTATTGTTTAGTCTTGTGTGCTCTTATAAGTCTTAAAACTTAGTGTTTAGTTTTTAATTAGTAGACTTAAGACAGGCTTTATGATCATATGTATTTTATACTACTTGAGATATAATGTTTCTTCAGGTGTACCATAAAGAACATATAATTCACTGTCTTTTTCATTAAATATGTCTTATTATAAGGAAACCCTATAGTCTTAGTTTGCTTCCACTAGAAACTGAACAATCCTGAATCTACAAGTTGAATAAAGATAATTTATTTTGGAGCTTAATGATACAGCACTAAAAGAGAGGAAAAAGGAGGCAGGGAAGTGAACCAATAAAGGATGATTATCAAGTAACATATCCCTGGATAAATGGCATTTATTTATGCTCAAGACACATTTGAGAGGTATCCCAACTAATCAACAAATTCAGCCATGTATCTGGATACATAATCTATCAAAAATTCAGAATCTTTCCTGTATGTCAACCATAATTCTACTGAAAAAGAAATCCAGAAAGCAATTCCACTCACGATATTGCCCCCAAAAGAAAATACTTAGGAATACACCTAACCAAGAAGGTAAAAGACCTCTACAAGGAAAATTATAAAACATTGGAAAAAGAAATCAAAGAATACCTTAGAAGATGGAAAGATCTTCCATGCTCTTGGATAGGCAGAATAAGTATCATCAAAATGGCCATTTTCTCCAAAGTGATCTACAGATTCAATGCAATACACATTAAATTACCAAGGTCATTCTCACAGACATAGAAAAATCAGTCCTTAAATACATTTGGAACAACAAAAAAACCCAGAATAGCCAAAGTAGTTCTCAGCAACAAGAACCACACAGGAAGCATCACAATACCTGACTTCCAACTGTACTACAAAACCATAGTAGTAAAAACAGCATGGTATTGGCACAAAAACAGACACATAGACCAATGGAGCAGAATAAAAGATGTACACAATGGAATTTTACATTAAAAGAATAAAATCATGTTATTTGCAGGGAAATGGATGGAACTGGAAGACATCATGTTAAGTGAGGTTAGTCAATCACAAAATGTAAAAACTTGTATGCTCTCCCTTATATGTGGAAGCTAGGGAGAAAATAGATTAAAGGAGGGACTCTAGACAAAGGAGAAACCTTAGATGAACAAAGAAGGTGACCTAACTGAAATTTATGGGAGGGGAGGAAAGGGAAACACCCTAATGTACATGATGTACTTTCACAAACATATCAAAATCAATCACTAAACTCAACATGAGAAGGAGGAAGGGGGGAAGGAATGAGGTGTGAATTAGGGAAGGGTTAAATGAGTAATGTGTGCATGTTTACCTCTACCAGCACCAAAAAAAAAAGTTAAGAGTATTGGCAATCATCAAAAATACAAACAACAACAAATTCTGGTGAGGATGTGGAGAAGTGGGAACCCTAATCCATTGTTGGTGGGATTGCAGATTAGTGCCATCACTTTGGAAAACAGTATGAAGGATCCTCAGATGAATGGGAATGAACCTACCCTATGATCCAGTAATATCACTTCTGGGTACCTACCCAAAGAATGGAAACAAAACTATCAGATCAATGCATGTGTATCTATGTTTATAGCTGCACAATTCACAATTGCCAAACTATAGAACCAGCCAAGATGTCCATCAACAGATGAAAAGATTACGAAGCTATGAGGTATGTACACACTGGAATTTTACTCATCCATAAAGAAGAACAAAATCATGAAATTTGTAGGAAAATGGATGAAACTGGAAAATATTATGCTAAGTGAGATTAGACAGTCACAAAAAGTGAAAAATCGAATGTTCTCCCTAATATGCAGAAGCTAGGGAGAAAGTGGGACATAAGAAGGACTAGACAAAGAAGGAGAAACCTTAGATGAGCAAAGAAGGTGACTTAACTGAAGGTGATGGGGGGAGGGAAACACCCTTATGCACCTGATGTACTTTCACAAACATATCAGAGTCAATCATTAAACTGAACTTGAGAAGGAGGAAGGGGAGAAGGAATGAGGTGTGAATTTGGGAAGGGTTAAATGAGTAATGCGTGCATGTATGCCCTTACCAGCTTGTACCTAACACAGATATATGATTACAATGCACAAATAAAAAAATAAGGGAAGAAAGAAACCTCCATACTGAAAAAAAAATATACTGATTCCCTTAAGTCATAGAGTGAGGGATGTTTTGGGGAGCTCTTAATTGTTCATTACTTCTGGCCTGCTGGCTAGTTACAAACCAAGCCCCAGAGACTAAGAAAATATAAATTCTGGAGTTGGCAATTTGAAATACACCTGAATGAACAGAGATTGTAAGAGAATACAAGTGTATATCAACTGTGTCTTTTTTTCATTTTTTTCAACTGTGTCTTATACAAACATAATTTTACAGAATCAGTTTAAGGTTTGATTCAATCTATTCAGGATAAAAAAGAAATCAAGCAAACACTTTTCGTTGTACCAGGCTTCCAAAATCTTTTCTTAACCTTTCAAAACTAATGTAGAATCAGCATGTTTAATGAAAGTAAATCTATATCCAGCATTGATCTTAGATTTCCTATAGAGTTCTCATTACAAAGAAAATGCCACTATATCATGACCTTTACTTATGAAGAAAGTTATTTTTTTATTGTTTATTATATTTTATTATAATATTTTTGCATCACATTACTATCCCTCTGTACATTAAATAAAAAATACAGCTGTAAGTATCTCAGTTTAGTTCCTAGTCCCCTAGTCTCTTTCACAAAAATACTACATATTGTTTGTCTTCATTTTTCTTCAACTTAAACATCAGCCTCACATGCTATTTCCATTGCTTTAAACTTAACTATTCCCCCAGAGGAATTGACTTGACCATTCCTTATTTGCTGAAATTGGTGAATATGCTATTATTTGCTGAGAGGTTACTTTATAATCCCATAGTATCATCACATCATAAATTATGTGCATGATGGCAAGAGTATACATGTCCATAAAGAGTAAAGTAAAGGAGTTACTTGTGGCAATGTGAAATGAGAAGGGGCGTGTAGAGGTGAGTTTGATATCAGTAGATTTTGAGATAATCAATGTGAATGATATCATGGACCCCTTTCCTTCCTTCCCTTTCTTCCCCTCCCTCTCTCTTTCTTCCCTTCCCTTCCCTCTCTCTCTCTTCTTTCTTTCTTTCCTAGAGCTATAATATTCATTTTTACATATACACATACATATATATTTTTCAGCACTATATATAATATCTTTTTTGAAGATAGTAATCATCACTTCCTTAATTAGGCCTATTTTGACATTAATGTGTTGAATAGACCACTTCCTTTTTGTGCGTCCTATCTTGTTTTCTACTTATATTGTATCAGTTTACTGAATAGTATTTGTTTCAATGTTAATTGTGTGTGCGTGTGTGTGTGTGTGTGTGTGTGTGTGTGTGTGTGTGTGTGGTACTGGGGATTGAATCCAGGGGCATTCTACCTTTGAGCCACACCCCAGCTCTATTCTTACTCTATTTTTACTTTGAAACAGGGTCTCACTAGGTTGATGAGAGTCTCACTACTTTCTGAGATTGTACTCAAACCTGCAAAACCCCTTTCTCAGCCTCTAAAGTACTGGGATTACAGATGTGAGCCACTATGACTGGCTAACAATAATATTCTAAGTAGATTTTGAGAACTCTAAGCGCCAAAGTTGAGTCACATTTTCTTTTAATACACAGAACCAGGTACAAAGTAACAATCAAGAAATGGGGTTCATTGCTGAATTACCACTTAATTTTCTTCTCACTTGGAATCCATATAACTTTCTGCATTGTAAAATTTACATAGAAATCTTCAATTAAATATTTATTCTCCTTAAAACATAAAAGGGTATATTGAACTTTACCTGAATCTCCTCTGATTCTTCTTTTTTAAATCAAAGTATATGTTGCCATTTTATTTCTTTATTAAGCAAATTTTACTCATTCGAAAGTGTTTCATTATTTGGTACATATCTAGAAGTTATTAATATGATGAGAATAGTAATTTATTCCCTATGTTACTATAAGACCATAATTATATCTGCCTACATACTTTGTACTCTGTCTATTTTAGTAATGTTAGATAGAAGAAATAAAGGCATGTCCAAGGAGATACTTGGTAATATAGTTTTCATGATCAAAATAATCTTAATTCTCCTCCTTTTCCAAATATTGTTTTATTATACTGTTTCTATTACTATTCTGTGAGTAATGCCATTGTGATGTAGTAGAAGCACCAACTGGCAGTCAAAATGACAATTTGCCAATGCGGTACTTGCACTTTGTTGTGTATGCTGAAGAATGCTACTTAACTTTTTAGGTTTTTTATTTTCTGGAGCACTGGGGATTTAACCAGAGGCATTCTACCTCTGAGCTACACCCCAGCACTATTTTACTTTTTATTTGGAAACAGGGTCTTGCTAGGTTGTTGAAGATTTATTTGCTTAATTTTGAGGCTGGCCAGGAACCTGTGATCCTCCTGTCTCAGCCTCCCAAATCCTGGGATTAAAAGCATGTGCCACCATGCCCAGCTGAGGCTTTGTTTTTAGTACAAATAAGATAAAAGAACTGATAAAAAATCTAGAAGCTCTATTCTAGCTCTAAATTGTATTGAATCACAGAACACAATGCATATTTTTTTCTGAAGATAATTGTTGGCCCATATGCTGTACATATAACTTATTTTAATTGAGAGAATTTATGGACTAATGGCTTAACTTTTATGATATTAGAAAGATTATAAATATGAAGAAATTTGATTTTGTATATTTAGATGAGAAAGAAAAATACATAGGCATTAGGTCAGAGAAATAGATAAACATTGATAGCTTTTAATTGGGACTGGACTTATTTTTGTTGTGGTCCTAGAGATGTCATAAAAGCTAAGGAAAAGATCTAGATTCTTATAAATAATAGTACTAATGACAATGAGAAATTCAAAGAGGAGGAGTAAGTAAAAGTTATTGGGGAAAATAAATAGATAATGCCTCTCAAGTACCTATTAATGTGAAAATAAGCTGCACAATAAAGAACATATTTTTTTTCTTAAGAAACAAGAACCACATAAGATGTGGATTAAATTGCATGAGTGTTGTAAGATCTATGATTGTTAATGCTTGTAATAATTCTTCAATTAAGGATGCAGAAAACTGTGGAATGATTCCTATGAGAATGACAAGAAATTTAAAGGTAATAAAAGAGATCTCCGCACATTTTTGTTTTATTTTAAGATTAAAAAGGGAAAACGCTTTAAAATATTGATCTTCTTCCAAAGCTTGCAATTAACCATCTTAAACTTAATAAAATGGATAGATCAGAGAAATTACACTTCAGATTTTAGTAATATTATAGGGGTTAAAAAGAAATTTGGATAGGTTTTTACTAAACATGAAAGGAATTTGAAGACTATCCTAAAGTTGAAGAGTCATATACTTTTTATCACTTGATAAAAAATAAGACACGAAGCAGAAAAATATTGCTGAGTTTGTGGAAGATATTCTCCAACAGTTTATTAGTGGATCAATACATATTCAGTAATACCTGAGAAACTGACAAACTAAGTTTTGTCAATTCTTAAGGAGACAGGAATTTACCTAAGTACAACTTTCATTAATCACAGTTCAAAATGTTATTACAAAATGAATTTTTTGTGGTACTGGGGATGAAACCGAGTGGCCTTTTACCTCTGGGGCACACCCCCAAACCTATTTTATTTCTCATTTGGAAACAGGTTCTTGTTAAATTGCTGAGAGCCTCACTAAGTTGCTGAGGCTGGCTTCGAACCTGCGATCCTCCTGTCCCAGTCTCCCAAGTACTAGGATAACAAGCATGAACCACCAGCCCGGCTACAAAAAGAATTTAAATGTGGAATCTATTTTTCACCCTACATGTTATCTATAAATTCGGGGTTTTTTTGTTTTTTGGTGTTACTGGGAATAGAGGGCATTCTACCTCTGTGCTATACTCCAGCCCTATTTTTTAAAATTTTTAAACAGGTTCTCACTAAATTGCTGAGGGCCTCGCTAAATTGCTGAGGCTGTCCTTGAACCTGTGATTTTCCAGTCTCAGCCTCCCAAGTACTGGCATTACAGGTATGTGTCACTACACCCGGTTAAGTAAGTTCTTTTTGAAAAACAGCTGAGAGAGTTCTGACTGATTCATTCTGTCATGGTCTTAGTCTATCCTAGGCAAATGGGGAGTTATTTTCGACAAGAAATGTCAATGAAATATTTACCAAGCAAGTGCTTTTTTGATGTGTCAGAGTCAATATGTTCTATTCACACTGTCATAAATCTAATTAACTGTAACTCCTGTAAAATTTCAAAATGATTTTTAGAAAAAGTGAATTTTAAAGCTATAACAATAAAGCAAGGCAGGAAATTTCCCCCTATTTACTACCATTAATTCAGCTGAATTACTACCTGCTTTCTCTGTTCCTTTCCCAGCCCCACTATTGGGATCTACAGTTCACTTTTATAAAGGATGGAATAGCTTCTCTTCAAAGTCTAAATTTCCAGTCTCACTTGCAAGGCTGTTAATCAACTGGACTCTATGACCTTCCTTTCCTTTTCCATCTGTAGTCATATATCTGCATTGCTGTTACTAGAATATACAAACATAATCCAGCCTCAGAAATTTTCTAATTATCCCCCTGTTTATAAGTCTTTCCTGAGATATCATCCTAGCTCACTTCATTTTCCTTCAAGCCACTAGAAAACAAAACCAAACAAACCCAATAACTTTTTATCTTCTTTCTAACACATTCTGTCCCTTTATCTTTATTTGTCTTTCTAATATATAACATACTGACATTCTATGTACTTTTAAAATTTGTTTTCTCTTCTTCCTGCTAGGATATAAGCATCCTCTGGAAAGGAATTTTATCAATTTGGTTGTTACTGCTTCCCCAGTTCCTAGAATGAGGTTTGGTACAAAACAGATATCTAGTAAATGTTGAAAGACAGAATGAGGTTATACGATGCAAAATGATAACATTTACCAATAAAAATGAACTCTGTTGGTCCTTTTTCTCTCAACCAGATATCCTGTCAATTGAACCAATTATCAGTGCCTTTAATATAACCAGATTATATGGGCTACAGTTTGTTGTGACCTATAAACTGTGCATGTATATATTCCTATGCTCCTAAATATAAACTCTGGATAATCACTACATAGTATATGCTTTTCAGAAGGCAACTAAGAGTTATAGGACTAGAGATGGTGCCAGAGAAGCTGGATTTCAGATTTTGGTTTTACTTTTTTCTTACAGGTGTACAATTGGACAAGTCAACTGGCTCTTAATTCTCACATCAACTAAACTGGACCAACACAAATAATTATTTTGTGGCTTATCATATAGGATTTTTGTGAAATTCAATTGAACTTACATATGTCATATCAACAATTTTTTTGTGAGTCAACCATTCCTGATATTTACAGCTATAAGGGAAAAATTAAATCACAAAGAGGGAAATAGGCTTCCCTCTCTTCCCCTTTTCTTAGAGCACTTACTATAGAAATTTGTCATTCTAAGTTATTTCTCTGCCTCTTTGAAATGTACATAAATATTTTCAAAGCTAAATAATCCTTTACCAATTTAAATTTAAATTTTTATGTTTTTGTTGATGCATTATAATTACACATCATAGTGAGATTCAGAGATACACTCATACATATACATTTCAGTTGGTGTATTATACCCTTGCCAGTTTTATACTCAAGAATATTTTATCAAGGACCTCTAAGCCATTTCTTTGAAATATAATCATTAAAGAATATATTACCCCTATTTTCCAGTTTTCATGGAAATATAGGAGCCTAACTGTAGATAACCTGGTTTCAGGTTGAAAAATTAACTCCAATCCTAAAGATATGAGAAATTCAAACTTCCTTTGGATAAAGACAATGAGAAAACACAAATGATCACTGCAGTTACCAGGTGAACTTAGGATGAATTATGTTTGTTGAAGTGTTCTGTCAAGTCTGCTTACTTGAGGACTATTTAGCATTTATCATGAGCATATGGATTGCATCTGCTTGGCTCTATAAAAGAGTGAGATTAGCTAGGCATGGTGGCACATGCCAGTAATTCTAGTACTTGGGAGGCTGAGATAGGAGGAACGCAGGTTCCAGAACAGCCTCAGCAATATAGCAAGACCCTCAGCAACCTAGTGAGACCCTGTTTCAAAACAAAAACATAAAAAAGGGCTGGAGGTATAACCCCAAGGTAGAATGCCCCTGGTTTTAATCCCCAGTACCACATATAACTAACTAACTAACTAACTAACTAACTAAAAAGATTGATTAATTAAATAAAGTGGTCTTACTTCCTTTTTTTTGCAATTTCTGTAGGTTGCTTTTGATGTTCATCACAAATGTTTATTTAATAATAGATATGTTTTCTTTCTCTTCTATCTTTGTGGAGAATATCTGGGTTGATAGGCAATTAATTTTTGTTTTTAATTATTTCTTCTGCAACATAGGTAAATTAAAAATTACACTAAAAACAAAACAAGGAGCTTCTAGTTTCCACTTGCAACATAGAAAGCTAGAAGGAGCATTACTGCACCCTTACAACAACAAAAGCTGTACAAACTACAAATTTATAACTTTTCTCAAAGCCATTGGTGAGCTTTAGTCAGAGAGCAAGCAAGTAGCCCAGGATCTAAACGGGAATCCTAACAGAAGTGTTACCAAACTAGTAAATGACAAGTGGGAACTGGCAAGAAAGTGTGGAGCTCCTGGGAGTCACAGATACAGAGTGCAAATTTATTCTTAGGATCTAACCCGTTCATGGTCCTCACTGCCACTCCACACACTCATGCATACATGTGCAGATTGAAAGATCTGCGAGGGGAAAATGCAGTGTCAAGGACATTAGAAGAAAAGTCACAGACTGGGCAAAAATACTTTGTCAGTCATGCATCTGGTGAAATACTTGTTTCCAGAATATATAACAAACTTTATAAACTCATGAGTAAAAAAATACATAATCCAATAAAAATTTTGAAAATAAACTTAATCAAAGAAGATATATAGAAGCCAAATAAGTAGATAAGATGATGCTCAATATCTGAAGTCATTAAGGAGAATCAAATTAAAAACAAAATGAATTAACATATTTATTAAAATGGCTAAAATGCATTGAATTTGTAGATTACTTTTGGGAGGATTGCCATTTTGATGATATTTATTCTGCCTATCCGAGAGCATGGTAGATTTTTCCATCTTCTAAGGTCTTCGTCGATTTCTTTTTTCAGCTTTTTGTATTTTTCCATATAGAGGTCTTTTACCTCTTTGGTTAGGTTTATCCCTAAGTATTTTATTTTTCGGGATGCTATTGTGAGTGGAATTGTTTTCTGGATTTCTTTTTCAGTGGTTTTATGGTTGGTGTAGAGGAAAGCTTCTGATTTTTTAAGATTGATTTTGTATGTTGATCAGTTCTATAAGTTTTTTTGCTGACTTTGTTGGGTCTTCTAGGTATAGTATCATGTCGTCTGCAAAGATGGATAGTTTTAGTTCTTCTTTCCCTATTTTTACCCCTTTGATTTCTTTCTCTTGCCTTATTGCTCTGGCTAGAGTCTCAAGTACTATGTAGAACAGAAGAGGTGATAATGGACATCCTTGTCTTGTTCCTGTTTTTAGTGGGAGCTCTTATAGTTTCTCTCCATTTAATATGATATTGGCTGTAGGTGTATTGTATATTGCCTCTATGATTTTGAGATATGTTCCTTCTATTCTGATTCTCTGCAGTACTTTTAGCATGAATGGGTGTTGGATCTTGTCAAATGCTTTTTCAGCATCAATTGAGATGATCATGTGATTTTTGTACAAATTCAATGCAATACCCATGAAATTACCAAGGTCACTCCTCACAGACATAGAAAAATCAGTCCTTAAATTCATCTGGAACAACAAAAATCCCAGGATAGCCCAAGTAGTTCTTAGTAATAAGAACCAAGCAGGAGGTATCACAATACCTGACTTCAAACTTTACTACCAAGCCACAGTAATAAAAACAGCATGGTATTGGCACAAAAACAGACACACAGACCAATGGAGCAGAATAAAAGATTCAGAAACAGACCCACGTGCTTACAGTCAACTGATTTTTGACAAAGGAGCCAAAAGCATACACTGGAAAAAAGATAGTCTCTTTAACAAATGGTGTTGGCAAAACTGGTTAACCATATGCAGGAAAATGGAAATAAACCCCACTTTCTCACCCTGCACAAGAGTCAATTCCAGGTGGATCAGAGACCTGGAAGTCAGGCCAGAGACCTTGCAGTTACTTGAAGAGGGCATAGGCCCAACACTTCAACACATAGGCACAGGTAAAAAATTTCTCAACAAGACCTCAAAAGCACAAGCAACTCAAAGGAAGATCAATATGTGGGATTACACTAAATAAATAGCTTCTGTTCAGCAAAGGAAACTTTCAAGAACCTCAACAGAAAACCCACAGAGTGGGAGAAAAATTTTGCCAGCTACTCTTCTGATAGAGGACTAATATCTAGGATATACAGAGAACTCAAGAAACTCACAGCTAAGAAAACAAATAACCCAATAAAAAATGGGCAAAGGATCTAGACACTTCACAAAAGAAGAAATACAAACGGCCAATAAATGTATGAGGAAATATTCCACATCATTAGCAATCAGAGAGATGCAAATCAAAACTACTCTGAGATTTCACCTAACTCCAATCAGAATGGCAACTATCAAGAACATAAACAGCAACAAATGCTGGCAAGCGTGTGGAGAAGTGGGAACCCTAATACATCGTTGATGGGATTGCAAATTAGTGCAACCACATTGGAAAACAGTATGGAGGATCCTCAGACAAATGGGAATGATCCTACCATATGACCCAGCAATACCTCTACTATGTATCTACCCAAAAGAACAGAAACCAAACTATCAGACCAACGCATGTGTATCTATGTTTATAGCTGCATAGTTTACAATTTCCAAACTATGGAACCAGCCAAGATGTCCATCAACAGATGAATGGATTACAAAACTATGGGATATGTACATAATGGAATTTTACTCAGCCATAAAGAAGAACAAAATCATGTTATTTGCAAGGAAATGGAAGGAACTGGAAAATATTATGTTAAGTGAGATTAGTCAGTCACAAAAAGTTAAAAATCGAATTCTCTCCCTAATATGTGGAAGCTAGGGAGAAAATGGGACATAAGAGGGACTCCAGATGAAGGAGAATCCTTAGGTGAACAAAGAATTTGACTTAACGGAAGGTGAAGGGGGTAGGGATGACACCCTAATGAACATGATGTACTTTCTATGAAGACATCTAAGTCAATCACTAAACTGACCTTGAGAAGGAGGGAGGAAGAGGGAGTGGGGCGGGAATTGGGGAAGGGTTAAATGAAAATTGTGTGCATGGATGGCTTTACCTATACTAGCTCGTACCTAACAAAGATATGTAATTACCATGCACCAAATAAGGGAAAGATGAAAAAAAATTGTTTAAGTTATACCCGGAGATTTTGGATCTACGTAACGTGGAGCCCACTTCTATTAACCTGGCAGAAACCACTAAGACATTTGTAGATTGGCTTCAAGCCTTGGTCACTACCTGGCCCTCGTTTACCTCCTTGCTAGGAGGAGCTATCATAGCAACAGCAATAGTCATTCTAGGTTTATGCATTCTACCATTTGTTTTATGCCTTGTGATCAATGCCTATGTTAGTATATGAGCAGATTTACATGGAATAAAAATGCAAGCACTGCCTCACACAGGGCCTGGTAGTCAATGACGGATTCAATTTTCTCAGGGCAAATCAACCTAAGACAGGGCTCGTTGAATGACTCATCGAGACCCCATGACGGTTAAGATTAAGCACCTGGTAGGAAACGACCTAAGACAGGCACAGTCCTTCCTGCATTTTAAAATAAAAATGGGGGAGTTGTGGGAGCCCAGCTGGGCCCTATCCCCCCTGGCAGTTGCTATCTGCATATATGAGCGATTATACTGACTCTTCTGCTATGACTACATTGGCATCTCAAAGTCTGGAGATTGCCCCTAGGATGCGTAGATGAAAGACCCTCCTACTTCTTAGAAAGTAAATATATGACTCTAAAGGAGTATGGTTTTATGACTCTAGAAATTTTGCTTTACCAGGCTTTGTTAAGAATGTGGGCTATACGTGTAAAACGAAGAAGTGGTGCTGTTTGTGATCTGACAATGATTGATATGTCATGTCTATGTAACCCTGTTGTACTCAAGAAATGTATAAAAAAACCCATGCTGAAAATAT
>PVLC010005804.1:0-7500 GCA_004027655.1 Graphiurus murinus | reverse complement strand
TTAGGGTGATACCTAGATGGGCATGTGGAATCAGTGCTATTATGGCATAGAAAAAGTTATCTGTTCATAACAGAGTTCCTTCTAGCAGTTAAGTTTATATCATGGGATTGCATGTGGGCAATGAGGAGTTGATAGGACAGTACTGCATTTCTAGGCATGGAGCTTTAAAAATATTTCATGCAGTCAACTACTTATTTTTCTGCTTCATACACAAAAGTCAAGTATTTCATATAGTAAAATCACAAAGTGGAAGCAACCTGGGTTGCTGAGTTAGTCCTGAGAGCTACCAAAACAATCTAGGCTATGTTGTACTATGAAATGAAAAATAAACCTCTGATGTGTTTGTCCACTGAATTATCTAGGTTCCTTTTTTAATTCATCTTAGCTAAGCCTATTCTAATACCCCAACAATGTTTTTAGTATGGTTTATGTTGTGGTTTGGATTTAGACTGTCCTCCCAGACCTCACCTATCCAATCATGTTAGAGGGAGGGCTTTGGTTGCTGAGAAGGGGTCCTTGGGAGTGTGGCCTTGGGGACTTTGTATGTTTCCATGACACTCTTTTATGAGCTCTCCCTGCTTCTGGCCTCTGTGATGTGAGAGCAGTCTCTCCTCTGGTGTTCTCTCTCTGTTTCCTTCTACCATGCCTTGAGCTCCAGTGTAACATGGGAAGCAACCTCTGAAATCTCCAGAACAGTGAGCAAATAAGTCTTCCTTCCTCTAAGTTGTGATCATCAGGTATGTAGGGTCAGAGCAGTGAGAATGCTGACTGAAATAGTTGATAAAATACCATTTTTTATGTTTTAGGAAATGCATAGGAAGAGATAGACTTGATATTGCAGGAGAGAGAATATGCAAATGCAAGAATATTATCATTGAGAAGAGAAAGTCCGAGATTAGAGTGGTAACTGTTGAGATTGGCTATAATAATAAAAGTAGTGCAGAGGAGGAAATGCAGAGAATGTGAGTACAAAAGGAGTCAAAAAGATAGAATTGGATAAAGGAATCTGAGGGAGTTTTCTCATTTATTATTTCTATTTGACCAGAGAATAGTAAGATTAGATAAAAATATAGCATAGAGAAAGAGAGAGAGAAAGAGAGGGGGGACAGGAAAATATTGGCTGTTTGAGGAAATAAATCAAATTATGAAAAAATTATTTGAGAAGTAGGAAATCAGTCAAATTAAGAAAATAAAATAATGTCATCTAGCAATGTTGTATATATTTAAAATGTGTCATCATGGATGTAAAACAAGACCAAGTAGAATATTTGTGTTTATTCTTATGCTTCTTTAAACTGCCTAGCTAAAGGCATAAAGTATTTGGATGTATGGTTTTAGTCAGGCATGCATAATGGAGAAAGAGTGGGGTGAGAATAGCTAGACAGTTGCTGAATTAAGAGTGGTGGTATAAGTGATCCAGAAGGATAAGAAATGCTGGTCAGAATATAGAATGTTTCAAAATGAGATTTTTAAAAATAATTCACTTATTGAAGATTAAGAATTCAAGTACATTGCACAGTAAAGTGCAAAATGCAGTCTTTTTCCTTACTGCAGCTCTTGGGGAAGATCCTTCTCATTCTCATACCAGAAAAAAAACTATGCTATTTCTGAGATAAATCATGTGAGTTATGCGAGAGTTATACACATGGCAGAGACATGAAAAGTATTTGTGTTAAATGTAGGGAAGATGATAATAAATGTTAGAAAGAGACCAAGAAATAACTTGCTTCTTATTGGATAAAGCAGGGATCTGTAGATATAGAAAGAAAAGATGTCAAGAGTAAGAGAGAAGGCTGTTAGAGGGAGAAGGTACCCTTTGGTGTTCTCTTTCCTAAAGTAAATCTGCAATACTTAGGTTAAATAAATGTTAGGCCCAGGATATAGATTTCAGTAGGACATGGAAATCTTTTGCAGGTATAGTAAGGATGGTACACCTCCAAAAATATGTTTCTTACCTGATTAATAAGGTCTCAGTGGGAAGGAGCCCAAGTAAGTCACATCACACTATGCTGTCTTCATCAAATACAGAGTAAATGGACAGAAATAAATGCTCCCTGATTAAATGCCTTATATAGCTCACTGCCACTCTGTTAACCATAGCTTCTACATAACTGAATTGTCAAGCAGCTCTACAGCTTACTAAATCATAGGATCCGTGTAATAGTGCTAAAGTAAAAAAGCAAAAGAATGAAAGTAGCCTTTGTTTACAACATTGGGAAAACAAATAGCAGGCCTATTGTTACCAATTGTTCAAATAAACAGAAATCAAAAGGCTTTTTGGAGTTTTTAAATACATTCTGTATTATAAAAAGACAAAAGCAAAGGAAACAAATGTTTGAAAAATTAAAAATAAAATGTGATTATTATTTGTCATGCTGTTTCAAAAAATATTTGTTTTACTTTCCTTATGGGTAACACTATTGTTTCACTGTCTCATTATTTAACCTTGCTGGAGAAATCTGTATTTTCTTGAAATGGCATGACAAATTATAATCACATTTTATTTTTAGTTCTTCAAATGTATGTTTCCTTTTCAACCCAGTGCACAGCTTTGGAAGGGATGCACATGGAGCTCTGGGAGAGGAAGAGGACACCTGCCTCGCTAGCCAGATCAGCTGAATCAGCCCTGGTGATCAATGGGGTGACATATCACAGCCAATTTATATAGCCAAGTTATGGAACCAACCTGGATGTCCCTCAACAGATGAATAGATAAAGAAAATGTGGTATATATACCCACGATGGAGTTTTACTCAGCCATAAAGAGGAAAAAAATTATGCCATTTGCAAGAAAATGAATGAACTAGAAACACCATGCTATTTGAGTTCAGGCATAATCAGAAAATCAAGGGCTGCATATTTTCTCTCATATGTGGAAGCTAGCGAGAAAATAGGAAAGAAAATGTACCTCATGAAATCGAGGAGACAGACTGGTAGAGCAGTGGAATGGGATTAGGGGAGGGAGTAAAGAAGGGGGGAAAGGAGGCTTAAGGAAGGAAACAGACCAAACAATGTTATGTATACATACAAATACATCACAATGATGCTATCATGTATGGAGATAAAAGGGGTTGGGGGGCAGAGTTGGGAGGGAAATACACCAAGTGATGGATGTTGTGTACATACACAAATGTATCACTTTGAATCTCACTGTGATGTATAAGTGCAATGCACCAAAAAAAAAGTTTAAAAATGAGGGAAAATGATATGAATTCTCTTAGTTCAGGCTGCAGTGCTCAAATATCATAAATTGAGTGGCTTATAAACAACAGAAACTTATTTCTCATAGTTGTGAAGGCTCAAAGTGAGAACAGGGAACCGACATGATAGAGCTTTGGTGAGGGCCATCTTTCAGTTTGCAGATGACCACCTTCTTATTATATCCTCATGTGGTAGGAAGCAGAGAGGAAAGAGGCGCACTCTCTCCTGACACTTAGAAGGACACTAATTATGTTCATGAGGGTTCCACATATACTGCCTCATCTAATCCTAATTGCCCTCCAAATTACTTGTAATATGATAATATTGGGGTTAGCATCTCAAAATATGAACTGGGGGGGGACACAAATATTCATTTAATAACACAAGTAAATAAAAATTATAAATGTGAAAGAAAAGAAGTAAAAATCCAACATACAGAAAATTTGTGATAAAGTAAAGGAACCGGAAGAACAGTACAAAAATATGATAGCAAATACAATTATGAATTTGAATAAAGACACAAAACTATATATCTAACACTTGGGCTCGTGAGTCCCAAAATAAAGTTTCTAGCTCTAGATATAAGCTGGAAATATATAATTCTTGATAAGATGATTCAAATGTCTATAACCATAGAGGCAGAACAAAAGATCAAAACACAGTAAACAATAAAAAAGCTAATTTTCCACTAAAGAAAGAAAATCCTTTCTAATCTCAATCCTTTATTGTTTTAATTTAAAGGCCAAAATTAAATAAATAATATATACAGTTTTAGATGAAAAAGAATCTTATCTCTAGAAGAGATTTTATTTACAGGTGAAGTATCACATGTATAAAACAGAAAAATAGACCATGAAGAAAATGTAATGTTTAAATAATTGTTATAAATGTGACCACAAATAGAAATCAAAAGCATTTCTAAAGCTGGGCGTGGTGGCATATACCTGTAATTCCAATACTTGGGAGGTTGAAACAGGAGATTCACAGGTTCAAGGCCTTCAAAAACTTAGTGAGATCCTGTTTCAAAATAAAAAATAAAATAAGGCTAGGGTTATAACTCAAAGGTAGAATGCCTTTATGTTCAATCACTAGCACCACACACAAAGAAATAAAGGATTTCTAAGTCTTAAAATAGCAAGACAAACAGAAACCAAAATAATGTTTATAATTAAGATGCTAGACTATACCCAAAAATTTCAGAAAAAAATGTATAAATGCTTTTTATCCTTGAGTATGAAAAATATTAGCAGGTTTTGTTTAGTTGTGTGTGTGTGTGTGTGTGTGTGTGTGTGTGTGTATGTATGTATGTATGTATGTATATATGTGTTACTCGGGATTGAACCTGGGTCATTCTACCTCTGAGCTATACTCTCAGCCCTATTTCTTTTTTATTTTAGAACAAGATATCACTAAGATTCTGAGGGCCATCTTGAGTGGACTCTTATGCAAATTGAGAAGGAGGGATTTATTTTCATTTTTGCACATATGGATAACCAGTTTTACCAACACCATTTGTTGAAAAGGCTATCATTTTTCGTAGAGTATATTTTGGTCCCTTTGTCAAAAATCAATTTGCTGTGTATAAATTTGTTCCTGAATCTTCTATTCTCCATTCGTCTATGTGTCTACTTTTGTGCCAATATCATGCTGTTTTTATTACTATGGCTCTGTAGTATACTTTGAAGTCAGGTATTGTGATACTTCCTGCCATGGTTCTTATTGTTGAGAACTATTTTGGCTATTTTGGGTTTTTTACTGTTCCATATGAAATTAAAAATTGATTTTTATAGATCTATGAAGAATGACTGGTATTTTAATAGGGATTGCATCAAATCTGTAGATCACTTTTGGTATAATGGCCATTTTGATTATATTCATTCTGTCTATGCAAGAGTATGGGAGAGCCTTCCGTTTTCTAAGATCTTCAATTTATATATGTATATGTATATATGTATATATTCAATTTATGTTTTATAGCTTTCATTATAGAGCTCTTTTACTTCCTTGGTCTGGTTTATTCCTAAGTATTTTATTGTTTTTGAGGTTATTATGAATGGACTTGTCTTCTGTATTTCTTTTTCAGTGAATACGTGGTTGGCATATAGAAAAGCTTCTGATTTTTTAGATTGATTTGTATCCAGAGACTTTGATGAATTTGTTAATAAATTCTATAAGCCTTTTATGGATTTGTTGGGTCTTCTAAGTATATTATCATGTCATCTGCAATTAGAGATTGTTTCAGTTCTTCTTTTCCTACTTGAGTTCCTTTGATTTCCTTCTTTTGCCTTATTGCTCTGACTAGAGTCTTGACTATTATACTGAAAATGAATGGTGATAGTGGGCCTTCTTGTCCTGTTCTTGATCTTAAAGGGAAATGTCATAGTTTTTTTCCCCCCATTCAATATGATGTTGGCTGTGGGCCTACTATATGTTGCCTTTATGATGTTCAGGTATGTTCCTTCTATTCCGATTCTCTGCAATGTTTTTAGCGTTAGTGGGTGTTGGATTTTGTTGAATGCTTTTTCAGTGTCTATTGAGATGATCATGTGATTTTTGTCCTTAGTTCTGTTTGTGTGGTGAATTACATGGATTGTTTTTCATATGTTGAACCAGGCTTGCATCTCTTGGATGAACCCAACTTGGTCACAGTGTATAATTTTCTTGATGTGGTTTTGAATATGTTTTGCTAGCATTTTGTTTAGAAGTTTTGTATCTAAGTTCATCAACAATATTGATCTAGAAATTCAACCAGAGACTTTGCACTTTCTTGAAGAGGACCAATGTTCCAATGTCCCAACATATTGGCACAGGTAAAAATTTTCTCAATAAGACACCAAAGACATAAGAAATTAAAACAAGGATTAATAATGGGATTGCATTAAACTAAAGAGCTTCTGTGCAGCAAAGGAAATTGTCATGAACCTTAAGAGAGAGCCAACAGAATGGGTGATCTTTGCCAGCTATTCCTCTGATAGAGGATTAATATCTAGAATATACAAAAATCACACCACCAAAAAACAAATAACCCAATGAAAAAATGGGCAAGTGAATTAAATATAGACACTTTACAAAAGAAGAAATACAAATGACCAATAAATGTAAGAAAAAAAACGATTAACATCTTTAGCAATCAGACAGATGCAAATCAAAACTACCCTGAGATTTCACTTAACCCCAATTAGAATGGCAATCATTAAAAACACAAACAATAATAAATGCTGGTGAGGATATGGAGAAGTAGGAACTCTGATACGTTATTGGTGGGATGGCAGATTAGTGAAACCACTTTGGAAAATAGTGTGGAGGATCCTCAAAAGAATGAGAATGAATCTATCACATGACTCAACTATACCATTCTGGGTATCTGCCCAAAGAATTAAAACCAAACTACCATAGTAACACATGCATATCTATATTTACAACAGCACAATTTATAATTGCCAAACTGTGGAATCAACTGAGATGTCCATTGAAAGATAAATGGATTACAAAATATGGGATATATACATAATGGAATCCTATTAAGCCATAAAAAAGAATAAAATTATCTCATTTTCAGGGAAACTGATAGAACTAGAGAATATTATGCTAACTGAGATTGGTCAGTCACAAAAAGTGAAAGGTTGTATGTTTTCCCTCATTTGTGGAAACTAGGGAGAAATTTGGACATAAGAGGAACTCTAGATAAAGAGGAAAAATCTTAATGGAGTCAGGGAGGGGACCTAACTGACAGAGGTGGGAAGAGGAAGACTCAAAGAGGGGAACACTTTAATATACATGATGTACATACACAACTTTATCAATGCCAATCATAATGTTGAGCATGGGAAGGTGAGGAGGAGGAGGAAGTAGATTGGAAACTGGGGAAGGGCTCAATGAATACTGTGTGCATGTATGCCTTTATCACCCTGAACTTCATCATGACTTATGATTACAATGCACAAAAAAAGAAGAAGATGCTAAGGGTTTTGCTAAATTGTTGAGCCTGACCTCAAACCTTCAATTCTTTTCTAGGCCTCCCAAGTACTAGATGTTATCATCATATGCCACCATGCATGGCTTCAGTTTAATTCTTAATATTGTCACATTAGAATATATTCATTCGGACACCTTACTGAATTTGTTGATCAGTTCTATAAGTTTTTTGGTTGAGTTTGTTGGGTCTTCTAAATATAGTATCATGTCATCTGCAAAAAGGGATAGTTTTAGTTCTTCTTTCCCTATTTTTACCCCTTTGATTTCCTTCTCTTGCCTTATTGCTCTGGCTAGAGTCTCGAGTACTATATTAAACAGAAGAGG
>PVLC010005803.1:0-73615 GCA_004027655.1 Graphiurus murinus | reverse complement strand
CTGGGGATTGAACTCAGGGGCATTCTACCTCCGAGCTATACCCCCAGCCCTATTTTTTATTCTTTATTTTGAAACCGAGTCTCACTAAGTTGCGGAATGCCTCACTAGGTAGCTGAGGCTGGCCGAGAACCCGGATCCTCCGGTCTCAGCCTCCCGAATGCTGGGATTACAAGCGTGCGCCACCACGCCCGGCTCTTCATTTTTGTTTTTGTTTTTTGGTGGAACTAGGGATGGAACCCAGGGGCATGCTACCTCTGTGCTATACCCCCAGCCCTATTTTATTCTTTTATTCGGAAACAGGGTCTCACTAAGTTGCAGAGGGCCTCACTGAGTTGCTGAAGCTGATCTTGAACCTGCGATCCCCCTGTCTCTGCCTCCCAAGTACTGGGATTACAAGTGTGCACCACCATGCTTGCCTGGTCTCTTGGTTCAGCAACTGATTTGTCAAATTGTGATTCTAGTCTCTTAATTGTGAGAGTTTGTGGTTTTCACTAAGTCTTGCTTATTACTGATTCCCATGAAGCACCTTTCCTCTGTAGACATAATTCACTCACAGGCTAAACTGTTGGGAAAGGAATTCTCATTGTGACTGGAAACTTCTGTTTGTCTAGACCAATATGAGCTGTAGTCCATTGCTTATTTATTTAGAGGAAGAAATAACAGCTGTGTTTATGTTACATTTTTTCCTCTGGAATGGTCAAATCCTTGGTTTCTAAGCAATACTTGGTTTCCAGAAAAAGAGAAAATAAAACTTTTCTGAATATTAGCCCTATCTCTGAATATTATCTGCTTTAAATGTTGCAGTATTATGCATTAAAATGTAAGTAAACAAGTATAAATATTGAGATCTGCACAGTTATTGTAGCCACGGTTATACTATTGGAAGAGTTAAATGAAACCTAAATATGATTTTTTTTTTAATCTGAATGTTGACTCTGAATTTGAGCAATAGCATATCAACTCAGTAACTCTAAAATGACATATGAAGATGTTTTATTATTGGTTACTGAATTCACCTAAATCTGTCTGTATGGGTTTGTGTATTCTGGCCCATGGGATAAGAATTAATAGAGAAAATAGTGAAACACAGTTAGGGTTATTGTGAGCAAAGTTTGTTCCCAGCTATAATTGATTCAAAAGGAGAGACAGAAGCTGGGGGTCAGTGGAGCTGGGCAGACACTGACTTTTATATTGGGAGTTGAGAAGTCTGTAATACTGAAACCCAAAACTCTACTGCCAGATTTTTGACCTTATTTATTATTTAATATGTCCTTTAACGATGATTTATAGACTTAAGCTGGATAGGGAATTTTTCAGCTTAAAAAGATAGCATACAGTAGGTGCTCTGACATTTACAGAGAGTTTGGAGTGGCAGTTTTCAGCCTTGGCTGTACATTGGAATTCTCTGGGGAGCGTTTATAAATCAATGCCCAGGCTGCACTGGATCAGCTACAGGGGGATGTCTAAGTTGGGGCCCTCGCAGTGTGTTTTGAAGTTCATTCTCATAGGTAGCCAAGGATTAGCACCATGATTAGAGAAAACAGTAGGCTTCATTACAGGCCTTGTCTTGAGTGGCTGTGGAAGGCTTCATTCAGGTTCTTTAGACTGTTTAAGGCTTAGATGAGATTTTCAGCTGAGGAGCACAATTAGTATTTGCACCTATACTTGTGAGTAGATTTAAAAAAACAAATGGACTACAATTGCCTTTTAGGCAATTTCGAAAGGAGGCTCCTCTTAAGATAAACCTTTTATTTATTCATAGACTTAGAATCGCCAGAAATACTAGTTTATTTGTAAATCCTTTTAATGAAATTTATAGATTTGTAGGATCTTTGAAAGATGATTTCCTGTCAAATGCAGCTTATTTGTTGTATAACAGAAGAGAGAAAGAGGAATGCAAGTCCTACGATGGGTCTTACTTTGGAATTTTAGTAATCAGAGTGATCAGCTGACATCATATTATTTACAAATGCTATCAGATAGTCTTTTAGGTTTCTGTACATTATGTTTCTGTGGGGTTGGGAAAATATGTGTATCAGGAGGGCTGGGGAATGGATTCTTACTACTTCATAGTGAGAAAATTTTAAGCTGGGAGTGGTAGTGCATGCTTGTAATCCTGGTGCTTGGGAGGCTGAGACTGAAGGATACGGGTTCTTCGTCACAACTTAGTGAGACCTTGTTTCAAAATAAAGAATAAAAAATAGGGCTGGGGGTGTAACTCGGAGGTAGAATTTGATCCCAGTACTGCAAAATAATAATAATAATAATAATAATAATAATAATAATAATAATAATAATAATAGTGAGAAAATTCAAGTATGAATACTGAGTATTTTGGATCTTCAGTCACTTATCTGAAAGACCCCGTCAAGCACTTGAACATCCCTGAACCACCATATCCTAACTGGGTACCATGGCAACCAAAGCCACTTTCTCTGTGGTCCTCAGTGAGATCAAAGGAAGCAAATCCTTCTCTCTCTTGTTCTGAGCATGTCCTGGAGAGTTGAGTTAGAACAGGATGAAACAGTGATTGTGAAATGGTGATGATTTCTAGAAGTGCTCTTGCCAAATTTATCCCTGAATTACATTTTGTATTTCCGAAGTCACAGTGTTTTTTTCCCAGAACAGTTATCCATCTGATAGTATCTCACATTGATTAATTCTCAACTAATAATCAGAAAAGTTATGGTTGTTCCCTTTTTTAACTTGCGAAGCACAGTCACATAAGCGAATATTTGTTTTGTTATGTTGGAATAGAAAATGTGAGATGAAACCAGGTCTTTCTCTTTGGCCACATTATTTTGGTAGGAACAGACGGATTGTACTTCTTCAGGTCCTCATCCAAACAAAAGAAGAAAGGTAGCAAAGGTTTTGCAGTGTGTCTGTTTTTATTAAGTAATGTTTATGCTGCAAAAGCAAAAAATAGAATGTGTTGGAATAATGTCAGAGCAACTTCAGGAATATGGACATTTTCACCCAAATTTTGAAACTAAATTTAAGATACTTTAATTACTTTCATGTCTTGTGAAATGAAATTTACCAAGTTTAAAAAAAAATTCTATGTTAACATTTATAAAGTCTATATGCCAGCTCAGAATGTCTCCTACTTAGTGACAGATCCAAAGCTGGAATTCGAATTTAAAATTCTGATTTCCCCTTAGAGTTTCTTTTTTAGCACAGCATTCTGCTTTAGAAGACATAGGACAACTCCGAATTTACAAATGAGCAAGTTGCTTGACTAGAAAGTAACAAACGCCCAAAGTTACCAATATATATTTTATACTTTAATGCTACTTTTTGGTTTTGCAGCATTTTAGAAAAGAAAATTAAAGGTTTCTTTGGCTTTTTAGGTAGTTGAATGTCTATCTAACTTTCTCATTTTTTTCCTACTAGCTATATCTATACTTCAGAGCATCACATGTGTGTGTTCTATTGGTGTGTGAAAATCGATAATATTTAATAGCCCTCAGTGTGATGGAATCACATTTTGAATTTCCTCTAACACTGTCCGTAGCTTGGCTGTGGTGATTGGAAATGCTCCTCACAGAGCCTTTTATTTTAATAATGTAGCCTCACTCATATAATACAGTATCTATGACAGTCTCTGCAATTGTATTTTGATCTTAACAGATAAAATTAACAAGGCAGTTTCTATCTTTTTTGCCAAACAGTAGGTCCCTGATTTATGAAACCTTAAGATGAAATAGCTGTTTTTCTTAAAACATAAATAATCTTGTGAGCATTTGGGAAATTTTTATTGGGTCAAAAGTTTCTTGTATATCATTTGGACTTTCTCGTGTCCTTTTTGTGTGTGTGTGTGTGAATAAGGGGAGTTTTCTTCTATTGCATACAATGGTGACTTGTCAACTACTGTATTTATATGTGAGATAGACTCGTTTTGAGAGAGTTAGTCACGATACCGGCACATGCACTCGAGCCTATTAGTGCATAAATAATGGCTTTTGAAATTTATCTTTCAGAACAAAGAAAGAATTATGCCAGGGACAGTGTCAGCACTGTGTCGGACATATCCCAATACCGAGTCGAAGTAAGTTGCTTCGGTGTTTGCTAATATTTAGAATGACTCTTAAGAGACAGTAAAGGTTATAAATAAAATCAGAATTATGTTTTATTTCATTCATAGGATGTGTTTTAAGTTGTGTTGACCTTTCATTTAGATTTTTGTGAAGCTCAGATATTTCGTATAAAATCATTTTGTTAATGTGTTTTCTGCTTACCTGATGATTAAGTTAACTGCCCGTTGATCACTGTCAGCCCAATTTCAGTTAAGGCAGGACAGGACAGAGGCTTTTGTACCCTAGAATCCTCTCGAAATGAAGGCTTGACACAGCGAGAGGTTTACTTTTATTTTTAGGTTTATCTAAAGTCATTATTAATTTTACTTAAACATGTTTTTTTTAGTATCTTCTGTGTGTTGTTATCTTTTAAGATACTGTCTTTTAATGGGAATCTAGGTAACCGACCTCTGCTTATAAGAGAAAGTGCATAAGCCGAGAAGTAATTTTTAAATTGATCTTATTTTTAGTTTTCTACTTTTCCCACGTGTGCTTAATTACATTTAAGCCATTTTAGGTCTTGTGATAGAATGGAAATCTTGACAACTTAAGGTAAGAGTAGAGATGCTGCTGGTACTGTGGGATATCAGTGTCCAGGGCACTGTAGTTGCCGAACAGTCTGCTATTGTGCAACTTTTTAAGTTTTTTGGTTAATTTATTGATTTTTTTTGGTAGTGGGGGATTGAACCAGGGCCATTTCACCTCTTCGCTACATCTCCAAACCTGCTTTTTATTTTGAAACAGAATCTCTCTAAGTTGCTGAGGACCTCGCAAAGTTGCTGAGGCTGGCCTTGAACCTGCGAGCTTCCTGTCTCAACTGCCCAAGTACTGGGATGACAGGCACGCTCCTGGATTTGTGCAGCTTTTAAATAACCAGAATAGAGTAGAATGAGGGAAAGTTTATTTAAAGAAAATGCTTCTTATGCTGTTAAGACTTTATTTTGTGTCATGCTATTGTCATTCAACATGGCTCAGTATGAAACAGATTTAGAGAACTTGTGAATCAAGACAGCATTTTCTGTATTCGGCGATAACTTGATGGACTTCATTCTCTCTCGATCAGATAATCATGAAGTTGTAGACTTTGTGTTTATCTTTCACTGCTAGCCAGCCTCTATTAAGCTAATTCTATTTTCCTCTGGAAAACATATACTAAGAGGGTATGTGTTTGTATTATAAATATCTTTCCTTTTTCTTTTTTTTGCCAACTCCAAGCACCTGACTACCTTTGTTCTGGATCGGAAGGATGCTATGATAACTGTGGACGATGGGATAAGGAAACTGAAATTGCTGGATGCCAAGGGCAAAGTGTGGACTCAAGACATGATCCTCCAAGTGGACGACCGAGCTGTGAGCCTGATCGATTTGGAATCAAAGGTGAATGTGCAAAACTTACACGACTTTATTTCCAAGACAGTGCTGCAGACATTAATGTGTCATCGGGTCAGTTTTCGAAAATGGCGGAAGGGGGCTACACTGAAATTTTCGCTTTATTTATAGAATGAATTGGAGAATTTCCCATTAAACACGGTCCAGCACTGCCAAGCTGTGATGCATTCCTGCAACTACGACTCCATTCTTGCTCTGGTGTGCAAAGAGGCAACTCAGAACAAGCCGGATCTCCATCTCTTTCAGTGCGATGAGATCAAGGTAAAAGAATGGCGAATTGTTTTCCTCATTAAGCAGTCGTTTTGGCAGCAGTTGAACTACCTACTTTGATCATATGGCTACTGGGTACTAGAGTTTTAGTATCCGAGAATTTTCTAAAGGAAACGAATAGCTTAGTGTCTTCCTTAAGATTCCCGTGCCAAGTAGATAAACAGATGTGTTCTGTTTATTTTGCTTAAAAAACATAGATACTATATTTAATTTTCATCAAGGCACTTGGACTTAAAATGAAAAAATTGAATCTGCAAAGATCATGCTTCGTTGTCAATAGATAATTATACTTCTATCCTGTTTTGTTCTGTACTAATCCCCCAGCATGGATTTTTGCCACGAAGTGCTTAGACATTTCCCATGATATTGATTGAAAGTTCACTGCTAATTATGGGACTTGAATAATTGCCGAGGTTTTGTAATCCCTAAGTGATATGTGAAAATAGTTGGGCACAGTTGCCAGTAATAACAGGTTATACACTGAAAATTCATATTTCAAAGTACACTGTAATTTTCAAATGATTATAATTTGTGATGCTTTATCGGACCTTAGAAGTTATCTCCAACCTTGAATATCTTTATGTAGAGTTGATTTCTCTAAAAGTGAAGTCATTTTGTGTTGCTTTGTGATTTATTTTGACTGTATGTTTTAAGATATACTTGTAGCTTTTATCAAGAAATTCTAGCAGACTAGCATAAAGAAACATTTGATTTGTTCCTATTTCTTTGGCTTAAAATATTAGACATCAATTAACACTGTAAGTAGTGCATTTTACAATTTTCTTCTAATTTCAACTTATGTTGATGTCACTTGAAAATCTTATTCAAAAGAACTGTGAGCTGGGCATGGGGACACATGCCTGTAATTCCGTACTTGAGAGGCTGAGACAGGAGGATTGCAGGTTCCAGACCAGCCTCAGCTACTTAGTGAGACTTTCAGGAGCCTAGTGAGACCCTGTTTCAGAACAAAAGATTAAATAAAATATGACTGGGCATGTAGCTCGGGGATAGAACACCCTGGGTTCATTCCCCAGTACCAATAAAGGAAAAAAAAAGAACTATGGCATTTAGTTAATTTGTATACTTGATGTTCAACAGATTTTTGTATGAAAATCATAAATTATAGTTGGAATCTTGTAACATTAGATGTGTTCAAATCAATAAATATTACAGTGAATTTTTGCTCTGAAAATACAGTGAAGTTTAATTCAGACACTTTAAAAACAGAGCACTATGTCAAAAGACATTTCAAATTTAGCATTTGTATCTGTGCTTTTTGTATCAAGTTCCTTGGAGAACTCAGAGCTGAGTAAATGTCTTGATTTCAGTTTTGAGAATAAAGGGCTTGCCTTCTCTGACATGGAATGGTAACAGCGATGGGTCCAAATGAACCTACTGAATACTATTTTGTCCTCACTAAAGTCCATTAACACTAGGTGACTAACGTTCATTGGTGCCATGCTCCCTGAATAAGATGTTATTCCCCGTTTTGGATAATTAAAAAATATGTAGTAAATATGATATAATTTCCTTTATGTTGATCATCTTGCAATATCACTTTTGAGTTTTAATTTTTATTGTAGGTCTTCACCCAGTGGTCCTGCCAACCTTAATGGTAGAATTTTTCTTAGAAAGAAAAATAATGATCTCCCCATAAGAAGTTCAGGCTTCTTACGCATCATTAGTTTTAATATTCCGTAGGTCAGAGAGCCTTTGATGTGGTGCTTGTACTGTCTCGCTGAAGCTAGGATGTTTGTGTGCAAGTAACACTGGACCAAGATGCCCTGGCCCTCTCTATTTACTGGCAATTTGACCTTGGCCCCACAATTTCCCACCAATATCACTGTTTCATTAACTAGAAAAGATGCAGAGCAGATGAGATCATCTTGAAGTATCCATTCAGCTCTAAAATCGTAATGATTATCAGTGCTTAACGCGAAAGACTATGCAATATATATGCATGTGAGAAAAACACACATAATCACAGAGAACAATTCAGCACAAAAATAGAAGGTGAACACATCAGCAGTAATCTATATGGTAATAATTCACTGGCTATAAATAAAACTTCATAACCACATGAAATAAACTTCTTAGCTGCTAATCTCACATCAGTTCCCAAGAAAATGTAATCATCAGTTGCATTGGGAAAAATCTTTAAAGAGGTCATCATTTGCAGAAAGTTAATTTTTACATGAAATGACAAAATAAAGAGGTTATCAAAAGGGGTACAACCCGGTGCTGTAGGTCTATCCCCTGAACTGGTATAGTGGTGTTTTAGTCAGCTTTCCAGCACTGTGATGGAATACCCAAGATAACCAACTTATAAAGAAGAAAGGTTTATTTGGCTTACAGTTTCAGAGGTCTTCGTTCATTGTTGCCTGGTTCCTTTGTCTTTGGGCCAGTGGTGGCACAGTGTCTCAAAGTGGGATGCATGTGGCAGAGTTGCTGCTGATGTCATGACAGCCAGGAAGCAAAAAGAGAGAGGCAGGAAAGCTTGGGGTTCCAAGGGCTCACCTTGGCGACCTTAATTCCTTCTACTAGGCTCCAACTCCTGAAGGTTCTGCCATGTCCCAGTAGCACCACAGCTAGTGACTGAGCCTCCAACACAGGGGCCTTTGGGGATGTTCAGGATGCATACTGTGGCACATGGATTTGCGCTCAACTAAGAGGGGCTCTGCAGGGGCTCAGCGATTGTTTCTGTGGTTAAGTTAAGGGGTGTCTAGTGGACCCTACAGGTAAGAAGGAGAAGGAGCCTCCACTCCATGCACCCACCTCGTCTCACCCCCTCACCTCTCCACAGCAGAGATGTGTACTCACTTATATTTCCAGCAAATGTTGGGACATTCAACATGCCCACATGCCTTTTATCTCTGCCTTCATGAAAGGCTAGCTTTTTTTTTTTTTTTTCAGTACTGCGGATTGAACCCAGGGATATTCTGCCTCTGAGCTACACTCCCATCCATTTTTTTAATTAATTAATTTGTGTGTGTGTGTGTATGTGGCACTGGAGATTGAACCTAAGGGCCTTCTACCTCTGAGCTACACCCCCAGCCCTATTTTTTTAGTCTTTATTTTGAAGCAGAGTCTCACTAAGTTGTGGAGGGCCTCACTAAGTAGCTGAGGCTGGCTGTGAACCTACGATCCTCCTGTCTCAGCCTTCCAAGTACTGGGGTTACAAGCGTGCACCACTACACCCGAGGAAGACTGGCTTTAAAAATATATATATAATAATAATGGAATCTGGATTAGAGAATCTTTACAAATCCCGTCACCTTTTGAATTTTGCCATTATAGAATTCACCATTTAAAAACTCCAAGAGGCCTGGGCCGTGGTGGCCCATGCTTTTAACCCTCTCAGTACTTGGAAGGCTGAGACAGGAGGATAGCAGGTTTGAAGCCAGCTTCAGCTACTTAGTGAGGCCCTCAACAACTTAGCGAGACCCTGTTTCAAAGTAAACAATAAAATAATAAAATAGGGCTGGAAGTGTAATTTGGAGGTAGAAGGCCACTGGGTTCCATCCCCAGGAAAACACAAACACACACACACACACACACACACACACACACACACACACACACCACATATATTCATATAAATACTCCAAGAGTCATGTTCTGAAAGCAGATTTAAAAAAAAAAAACAAGTCTTTCCTTTTGCATAGAGATGCTTCCTGATTCAAACAATAATGGTAATCCCTTTTCCCGTTTTCATCTGCCTGTCCGCACTGGGACAGTCTCCAGCCTCCCTGGTCACTTGTCTCTCTCTCTTTGCAGGCAAACCTGATCAGCGAAGACATCGAGAGCGCCATCAGTGACAGCAAAAGCGGGAAGCAGAAGCGCAGGCCCGAGGCTCTGAGGTGAGCGCCAGGAGGAAATCGAAGGGCAGAATCCATCCGAGTGGTCTTTCATTTCCTATTTGGGGTTCGGGGAAATTATTTCGGGGTAGAAGAGCATCACCGTCCCCCACAGATGACAGAGGGGCATGTCCGCGCCCTCCCAGGGGTCAGTCCCCGCCAGTGTCACCTCCTGCTTCTCTCTCCACCTGTCTGATCTGATCCTCCTCTGCGGTGGCTTCTCACTGATGACAGTCGCGTTGTGGGAGAAGATGGCCCAAGGTCTTACCAACCAGACACGGAGTTGGCCAGAGGCCTTTGAGAATCACAGGAGACCCCGGGGGAAGTTGTTTTCAACTTGAATATTCATTTTCCTTGATTTTTGCATCTCATATGCATTTATATACAGACAGAACATGGGATGGCGGAGGAAATTCTTATCGTCCTTGGACACCGTTCCTTTGGGGTTCCGGGACTCATATAATAAATTGAGAGAAATGATGTGATATGACAACTGAGATGGTAAATCTTCAACTTGTTTTTTTTTTTAAATCTTCTTTAGGATGATTTCTAAATCGGACCCTGGTATACCGCCACCACCCAAAGCTCCTGCCCCTGCCCCGCCAGGCACCGTCACCCAGGTGGACGTCAGAAGTCGGGTAGCCGCCTGGTCTGCATGGGCAGCTGACCAAGGAGACTGTGAGTGTTTCTAGAACTAATTCTTGTTGAGAGATGGCTGCGGGTTCTGACACATCAGTCTGGCTTTTAAATTCTGATGCTGCTTTCGAGCTGAAGTTCAAGTTAGCTTCATTAGGAAAAGTCAAATCTTAAAGAAAAACCAAGCCTTAACTACTGTTAAGATTATTGTCAAAGCCAGGCATTGTAGTGCACACTTGGAATCTCAGTACTTGGGAGGCTGAGACAGGAGGATCCAAGGTTCAAGGACAGCCTCAATAAGTAGTGAGACTCTCATCAACTTAGTGAGACCCTGTTTCCAAATAAGAATGAAATAAGGCTGGGGGTGGAGCTCGAGGTAGAATGCCTTTGAGTTCAATCCCCAGAACCACACATATACACAACTATTATTGTTTAGAGTATACACTAACAATAAATATGGTTTTAGGGTTAAACTTGTTTTCTTTTTAATGCCAAGAGAGAAAGTCTTACTTGACTGACAACTAAAAAGATGGAAATAGAATATGAACCAAATAAAAGACTTCGGTGGGTTTTTGTTGTTGTTAATTTTTTTTTTTTTTTTAAGAATGCACGTCAGGTTCTTTCATTTATCGTACCTCTGTCCCTCTTTGGACAGGCTGTCCGCACAGCAGCATCATTACCTGGTTAAATTTGTCACATGGGCTCTGAATATACATCCTCATTTCACCTTGGCATCATTTTAAAAAATACAAAAAACAATTATAGTATAGAACTTGGTGCAATTTTTTTTTTTTTTTTTTTTTTTTTTTTTTTTGTAGTACTGGGGATTGAACCCAGAGGTGTTCTACCTCCGAGGTACACTCTCAGCCCTATTTTATTTTTTTGTTTTGAAATAGGGTCTTGCTAGTTTGCTGAGAGTTTCTCTATGCTGCTGAGGCTGGTCTCAAGCCTACGATCCTCCTGCCTCAGCCTCCCAAGTACTGTGGTTACAGGAATGTGCCACCACACTTGGCAGTCACTTTTTATCTCATGATGTTTTACTGGAATCTGAACTTTTTAGGATTGGAAAACACCCTAAAATAAGTTGGATCCAGTCTCTTCATTTTACGCAGGACGAGATTACGATGTTGAAATTTCACATTGGATGCCAGGAAACTTACTCATTTGCCTCCTAGCGAATGGAACTCCTTAAATCACTCTTCCTGTACTCAGGAAAGGATTATCCAGATGGAATACCTCACAGTGTGCTTGAACAGTATAACTCAGTTGCCAAAACCAGTGACGCTGAGCTCTTACTTTGAATCTGCTGGCTCAAAAGCTAGTCGCCGAAGCCAGACTTGGCTCTCTCTGCCTGTGAGATGGTGGAAAGTTATCTCCATGATTTAGCCTCATCTATAAAATGGGGATGATAACTCATGGGTTGCTATGAGCAGGAAATCAAATGACCCCTATAGATAATAGTTGCTAGCAGAGAACTGTAAGCACAATTTGTAGTTATTTTCATTTCACCAAATTGTGTTTATTTTTCTGAATTATTTGCTATTTTATTTAGGTGTCTTATATTCTCAAAAGTATGTTTAGAAGTTTACATGTACACCTAGCTACTGAAGACATGAAGGAGATAAATCTTTGAAGTTTGTAATTTTCTTTCTTTCGAGAAGGTCATAAGGATTGAACCCTGGGGTGTTCTACCACTGAGCTACACCCCTAGCCCTTTTTATTTTTTATGTTTAAACAGGATCTCGCTAAGTTGGCGAGGCTGGTCTCGAACTTGCAATCTTCTTGTCTCAGCCTCTTAAGAACTGGTTTACAGGTGTGTGCCACAGTGCCTGGCTGAAGCTTCCATTTTTAAAAAATAAAACAATAGAATTATTATTTACTCAAATTTTATAGCAACTTTTGTTTTTAGGAATTATGTAAATCCCTATTGATCCACTTTATATTTATAAAATTTTTTTTAAACTGAAGTAGGATTTTATAGTTTTTATACTTTTTGTGTATGTAAAATATCTTCATTAATATCATTTTGGTGGAAGGATCTTGGATTTTTTTTATTATGGTTGCTTCTGATTTTTTTTTTTTTTTTTTTTTTTTAGAGAGAGAGGATATGACATTTTAAGTTTGCAACCATTCTGAACAAACTTGTGAGAATATGTGTGAGACCCAACATAATTTACACACAGACAGAACTGACTCCCAGGAGTGCCTGAGTTCCTGTTAGATTCTTGTTTAAAATCTTCTCTCCAATGTCATTTGTTAAAAATCACATTGTGGTAGGGTTTTCAGAACTTGTAGTTTACCACCAGGACAAATAGAACACTCCGCTTGGTGCGTGCAGTTCTGTCTGGATGCTGGCCACTTTCAGTTGGAAGCCCCTCTAGGAAGAGGGTCTTCCTGGGTTTTCTGAGTGCCTGGCCGGCGGGGGCCACACAGCTCCTCGGAATCCCTGACGTAGAGCTGCCTTGATTTCCAATAGTGAACTCTATGGAGTTCACAGAAGGTATGGTATTTCAGAGTCCTAGAAATACCATTCCCCCAACTTACTCAACCTCCAGGTGCTGTTTGGGGACCTCTCTGGGTTCCTAATAGCTGTATTCCAATTCCAGCTTTCTGTAGTACACTGCAGCCAAGATAGCAGCCAACCATATGTAAAGCAGCAGCGAACTGGCAAGGTTTCCTACAAATAAATGTTAACGATCTTAAAGTAGTTACAACCACTAATTAAGTTTCTTAAGGCTCAGTGATTCCTCGTTGGCCAATATTCCAGTTATGGGTAATGTTATTGTAGAGAAGGCAGAGCAACACGGTTTTCAGTCTGGTTTTTTTGCAGTTCTCTGTATTGAACATCATGCCTCATGATGATATGTCATGAATCACGATGATATTTCCATTCGTTGTGATCCATTGTTCTTGTTCATCCATATGTTAAATCTAATGTGCTATGAAATATTTGTACCAACTGTCCGTATTTAGGGATCGTGAGCTGACTCACCCCAGGAAGGAGTTCATGTATTAATAACCTCATGATTAACATCACTCTGTAGCCAACTGAGCTGTCTTAACATCACTGATGCTCTCCAGACATTTACTCTTGAATTTGCAAATGCCTGAAAGTATTTCTGCTTTGAAGGCGTATGGCTTAAAATTAACGAGCCCAACACTGCGAGTTTAAGCTTAGTTACAGCTGGGATTGTAGCCGCACTGTTCTCTCAGACTACCAAAGCTTTATTGTAGTTACAGCGTCGAATACATACAGGTTAGCAGCTCTGTTGCATGAGAACTGGGTCGACCACTCTCGAGATGTTGATGCTTAAATGCTGGCCTAGATTTCTCTCTTGTGTGGGGATTAAAGGATACCAGGCGAGCTTTAGTTCCACAGGTAGCTGACACGGGGAACGGGGAGACTAAAGCGAGGGACAATACAGGCCCAGTAAGCATCATATAGGTGGGTAAGCTGGATCTGCACAGATCTGCACAGGTGCCTCCATCAGCAACGGTGAGGAGGCATTTCCTGGACCACGAGCATCATTTATATTCACGATGTACCCCCCAAGAAAGGTCCCTTTTGCAACTGACATTGTTTTGTAGTCGAGTCCTCATGTTTTCATCATCTGTACTGGTATTGTTTTAGCAAGAGATTGGAAGAGTGACGATTGTCCTTTCTCTAGTTGACAGGCCGCGGCAGTATCATGAGCAGGAAGAAAGCCCTGAGATGATGACCGCACGAATCGACAGGGACGTGGTAAGCACAGCCCCCAACTGGAGATCCGTCACTCTCTTTTTTAGGTTAATTTTGTGTGTTCGTTTTTATTGGTGTAATGTAATCATACATCATGATGCAGTTCAGGGTGATGGAGACCCACAGCACTCCTGGAGCCCTCCCCCAGGTCCCACCCCACTCTCTCTCCCTCCCCACCATCCCATGCATGACCCAGTGATTGGCTTTGATAAGTTTGTGTGTGTACATCATGTCCGTTGAGAAGTTTCCTTCTTTAAGCCTTCCTCCCCCTCCTTCTCTCCACTAAGGTTTCTTCTCCTTTGTCTGGAGTCCCCACGAGCATCATTTATATTCATGATGTACCCCCCAAAAAAGGTCCCTTTTGCAACTGACATTGTTTTGTAGTCCAGTCTTCATGTTTTCATCATCTGTACTGGTGTCCTGATTTCTCCCTAGCTTCTGCATATGAGGGAGAACCTTTCACTTTTTGTGACTGACTCATCTTATTATTTTTTTTTTAAGGGAAAAAATAATACCCTGAGATGAGTTGAAGGTGACTTAAGGATTTATGTAGACATTATACTTTCTATTTCCAGTGACAGTTATGTCCTTTGAATGACTTTTTCCCTTTAGCTATTTTTGTTTTTCTGCCAATATTTAGTTAGTAGATTGGGGCTATGAGGGAGGAACTAACACATTAACTAGTTTACAAAGTAAGTGAGACTGACTTATCAGATTTAAGGGATAGTCCAGTTTTTCTTTTCTCACAGTTTATAATATATAGCTGAAATATCTTTTTTTGTGTGTGATATTAGGAATTGAATCCAAGGGCATTTACTTCTGAGCCCTATTTTATTTTGTAATTTGAAACAGGGTCTTGCTGAGTTGCTGAGAGTGGGCCTGAACCTGTGATCCTCCTGTCTCATTCTCCCAAGTGCTGGGATTACAGGCATGTGTTACCATTCACAGGTTAAGAAATATCTTTTAAATATATTTTCTTGGAGGTGGTTTATTAAGACTTTATTTTAGAATGCCTGGAGGATAACAATTAAGTGACATTTTTAAATGATAAATATGTAATTTAATGCCTTACAATGGATAAAACTTTTTATTTCTTTAATTTACTTGCAGAGAGACAGTGTCCTGTGATATAATAAAAAATATGATCAGTGTGATGACTTTTTGGCCTATACACATGTTCCCAGCTTACTTAGAAACAAATACTTAAAAGAATTTGTAATTTATACTTAATTTTTACATGACACTCACATATGCTATACTGTAACATTTATGAAACCCCAATTTTTAGTCTGTTAATTATGAGAATGTCAAGTTTTATACAGACTAGAGAAAGTGAGCTGAGACCACAGTATGTAATATAGTTAAAATGATTCCAAGGATTCCTGAAAACATATCCTCCAACTGATTCCACTTCGCCATGTAGATACTTTTGTTACTGCCTGTTATTGTATATCGGCTCTGTACCTATTAGCTTATCACAGCAGTCTACCTACTTTTAATTCCATGAAATAATGTTGTCAGCGCTTTATTGGAACATCGGTTAGCAAAATAAAACTATCCAGTGCTCTTCTAACAAAATGTTTCTTCAAATTCCCCCCCCTCACTTTGTGTGGGAGAAAACTGTGAGAAATTAGAGTAATTGAAAATAATTGATAATCTGAGTAGATACTGTGAATGCTTTCCTAATGTTATTGAAAATACATCAAAATTAAGCTCAAGAAAAACATAAAGGTCAGACATTAGCCACAGGTTTATTTAGTTTAGTTGTTTTCCTTAGAATTAGTGATTAACTTGGAATATACATGTAGGTTTGTGTTTCTTTCTCTTAAAAAAACAACAAAAAAAGCCGGGTGTGGTGGCACACAATTGTAATCCCAGCATTCGGGAGGCTGAGACCGGAGGATCCGGGTTCGTGGCCAGCCTCAGCTACCTAGTGAGGCACTCCGCAAACTTAGTGAGACTCAGTTTCAAAATAAAGAATAAAAAATAGGGCTGGGGGTCTAGCTCGGAGGTAGAATGCCCCTGAGTTCTACCAAGTACCCAGTACCCAGTACCGCAAAAACAACAACAACAACAACAACAAAAAGCTGTCTGCCCTTTGCTGACAATAGCATTGTACAGCTCAGGCAAGAATGATTTTTGCATTGTCTTACATTTTATTCTATAATTTCTAATTCCAGCAAATCTTAAACCATATCTTGGATGACATTGAATTTTTTATCATGAAACTTCAAAAAGCAGCTGAAGCATTTTCTGAGCTTTCTAAAAGGAAGAAAACTAAGAAAGGCAAAAGGAAAGGACCAGGAGGTAAATTTGGTTTTCTTCTTTTTTTTATATGCTTTTATCAGTGCATTATAGTCTCACATCATAATGTAAATCATGCAGACAGTGACATATATATACACAGCACTTGGTACCTTACCCCCCTCCCCCACCTCCCCATTTCTCTCCTTCCAAATACAGAGTACTGGGATTGATGTTGCTATATTCACATATGTAAACATAGTCAATATTAGTATTCCCATTAATGAACCTCAGTCTTCCCCCTCCCCTTTCCCTAGACCACCTCCCTGGCTCCACTGAGTTTTCGCCTCCATTATCTGGAGTCCCTCTGGTATCCCAGTTACTCCCTAGCTTATGCATATTAAAGAAAACATATGTCCCTTCACCTTCTGCAACTGGATAATCTCACTTAACGTAATGTTCTCCAGGTCCTTCCATTTTCTTGCAAATGACCACTCTTGGGTATCTTTCCAAAGCTGGATTGTCTTAATCTTCTAAAGACTATTCAGAACTCCAGGGCTGGCTAGAGTTTCTGCCCTTGCGAACTGCATAGCAAAACTTTCTTGACCATGGACCAAGGTCCCGCATCTCCTTTTGGGATAGCATCTGAGATTTAGGCAGTGTCAGGTGAACTCAGGGTTCCAATTGAACGACACCGAAGAAAGATGCATCCGAGTGCCATCATTACAGACACCGACCGTCGGGTAGTGACTGCGTGTCTGCAGTCCTCATTAGTGACTTAGCACATCCTAGGTGCTCCCTTCACCTTTGCTAAATATATAAATAAATTTTTACTTACTCTTAGAGCTCCTATAGCTCTATGTCTGTCATTTCTTTCCTCTGCTGTAAAGAAAGCATTTTAGCTCCAGCTTTGTTGATTGAAGTCCAGCTCCTCACAGTAGAAGCCAAGGCCATACACAATCCAACCTTGGTCCACCGGTCCATTCTCCTGTTTCTCTGGGTTTATATTTACTGTTTGATGTACTAACCATTTCCTTTTCCCATATGCTGTTCTTATGGAACCGTGATCATTGCCACAAATTACCCTCTGTGTGTGTGTGTGGGGGGGGGAGTCTTTCAAATCCCATCTTTCTTCCTGAAACATCATACAGGTAGACATTTTCCCATCTCCCACCTAGGTGCAGTCTCTTCTCTTCACACTTAGTTGGGGGCCTGTCTGTTATTTATGTGATTTATGTCCTCTCTTACACAGATATTTTTATTGGTGCATTGTAATTGTACATTTTGATGCAGTTCAGGGTGAAGGAGGCACACATGTGCACAACACTCGTTGAGCCCTTCCCCAGCCCCCACCCCGCTCCCTCTCCCTCTCCCTCCCCACCTTCCCGTGCTCAGCACAGTGACGGGCTTTGATAAGTTTGTGTGTGTACATCATGCCCTTTGAGGGTTTCCCTCTTTAAGTCTTCCTCCCCCTCCCATCTTCCTCAGTTACGTCCTCTCCTTCACTCCACTAAGGGTTCTCCTCCTTTGTCTGGAGTCCCTCCTGGGTCCCAATTTCTCCCTAGCTTACACATTTGAGGGAGAATATCTGACCCTTCACTTTCTATGGCTGACTAATCTCTTGCTTAGCTTGATATTCTCCGGTTCCATCCATTTCCCTGCAAAAGACATAACTTGGTACTTCTTTATTATATTTTAAGGCCCTTTAGAGCAGGGCTTGTAACTTCCTCGTTTTACAGTCTTCACGCAGTGATTGGCTCTGATCCTTATTGATGGAATTGAAGGCGTCGTCTTCGGTAGTGAGGAAGGAGAGGGGAATCCACTTAAACTCCAGGGCATCTGTACTTTGTTACAGGCAGAGTAGGAGATGTGGCAGAGTAACTAGGCAGTGTGTCTGATGTGATGATCAAACTCACGGACATGAGTGTGGTTTTGTTTTTTCATTTAATAAATTTTCTTGGAGCTTGGTTCTCATTTACCCTTCTCATTTATTTTATTAGAGGGTGTTTTAACGCTGAGGGCCAAACCTCCACCTCCTGATGAATTTATTGACTGTTTCCAGAAGTTTAAACATGGATTCAACCTTTTGGTAAGTGAAATTTACTTATATATAATTAGAAGAATTAAATGAAAAAGAGCAAATCTAGCCAGCATGTTCCCAGAAATTAATAGAGAAAATTGTTCTCATAGATATGTGTATTTTGATTGACCTTTAATTGAAACAACAAATTATAACTCATGTATATCTAAGGGACTTAGCTGAAAAATAATGACCTCTAATGTTTTCTAAGCTAACTTCTTTAATCTCAGTCTCTCTGCCTGATGAATATACTAAAATTGAAACTAGTGGTAAAGAACTCTTCCTCTGAGCATCTGCTGGACCTCTCTGCGTGTCCATTTTTTATTTGATTACATCATAGTAATATGTTGGTTTTCTTAATGTTACAGGCCAAGTTGAAGTCTCACATCCAAAACCCCAGTGCTTCGGACTTGGTCCACTTTTTGTTTACTCCACTAAGTATGGTGAGCTTTTGTTCATTTCATGAAGTCATCATTTTTAATATGTTTTCCCACCCCCAGTGTAGTTTTATTCACTGTCTTGCATGTGTACTGTTTCTTACCATCTGTGTAAACATTGAGAATGTCCAATTTGAGAGTTTAAAAGAAACCTAGAAATCATCAGTGCAAGCCTCTTATTTTGGGCTGGGAATACAGCTCCCTGATAGAGCAGTTACCTGGTACACTCAAGGCCCTGCTTTCTGTCTCCGGCCCTGCAAACAAACAGCAGCAACAACAACCAAATAAACAAAACCCCCAAAACCCACCTATGTCTGAGATGAAGAAATGGATACTTCAGACAGATCTAAGGAAAGGATAAGAAGTGAAGCTTTATTTGGTCCTGTCATTTCAGTACACACTAGTTCATGTTACAGAGTATCTTGGACATAGCAGGCATTTTTATCTTTCCCGCAGAACAGGCTAATTGCTTGACAGAAGTCAAGTGCTGGATGGAGGGCTTTGCTCTTTGAAGTTATACATGACCCATATTCTCTTCATCTCCCAAGCTGTGTATTCATTTACATATTAATTCAGGAAGTGCTAGTTGGGAGCCTCCCATATAATTGGCCAGACAGTAGCCCAGTGGGAACAAAACAGGCAGAACTTGTTATCTTCTTGAAACTTACCTTGCAGTGTGTGGGGCTGGTTGGGAGAGACTCACTGGGAAGCTGCCCCTGGGGTCAGGGAAGTAAGGGATGAGGCATATGGATTTCTTTTTGCAGTACTGGGGATTGAATCCAGGGCCATTCTACCTCCGAGCTACTCCCCCAGTCCCATTTTTTTTATTCTTTATTTTGAAACAGGGTCTCACTAAGTTGCAGAGAGCCTCACTAAATAGCCGAGGCTGGCCATGAACCCAGATCCTCCCATCTCAGCCTCCCAAGTACTGGGATGACAAGTGGGCGCCACCATACCAGCTAGTCATATGGATTTCTGAAGGAAAAAGGATCCAGACAGGGAACAGCTAGTGTAAATGTTCTGAGGTCGTAACATTGCAAAGCATGTTCTTGGAATACAGAAGTATTGTGACTTGAACAGAAAGAGGGCAAGAAGATTAGGAGGTAATAGGAGGACACTTCTTATTGGTCCCTATATGGGACTGTGTATCCTTTGATACATGGAGAATTTTCAGCAGCAAAGGATCACTCTGGCTGCATTCTTTAGAAAATTGGGCAAAGAGTGGGCAAGGGTGGCCATTACTCTCCATTTCCTAACTAGGTGCAGATGGGCAGTTATGGTGCTTGAACCAGGTAGCACTGGAGGTAGTGAGAAGCCCGATTCTGGTTACCGATCTGCGGGTGGATTGGATATACATGCAAGAGCTACAGGTGCCTCCAGAGTGTTTGGTCTAAGACTGGCAGAATTATTAACTAAGGTGGGAAGGCTATGGGTAGAAGATCCTCCTCCTTTTGAAGGAGGATGGGGAATTCAGGTAGAGACATGTCAAAATTGAGTTGTATCCAGGTGGGGATATTTGAATTGATAGTTGCATCTATGAATTTGGAGTCGAGTGAAGAAATCAGGTGTAGAGATGTCCATCTGAGAATAGAATCATCTGTGTGGAGGAGGCATCGGATGATGTCACTCAGGGAATGATTATAAGTTAAGCAGGACAAAAAAGACTGGCTAAGGCCTGTGCATTTCCAGTGTTAGGAGAATGAAAAGAACCAGATCGAGAATAGGCAGTAAAGAAGGAGAAAAGCAAGGAGATTGTTGTATTCTGGAAGCCAAATGAAGAAAGGGTTTCCAACAGGAGGAATGGAGTAACTGCATCAAATACCTCGATGGTGGAAGCTGGCTTACTTCCCTGTCCTTATGACTACCAAACAAAGGCCAAGAATGTCTAGGGCAAACAGATTTCTCTTTAAGAAGGTGACTCCACGCATAAATTGATACTTTCTGCCCATATCCAATTGCCCTGGACTTTCTCATGCAGGCATACGCAACTGCAAAGAAATATCATCTCCATCTAGATGGTTGTATGCCATCTAAATGTAGACACTTCTCGCTTGAAACAAAAGAGAGGAAAATGGGTACCAGGGGAAAATGAGCAGTTTTTGTCATACCAACTATGTGCCCGGTGTATTGATCTGCACATAATATGCTTTTTCCCTCAGAAATCTCTCTTCTCATACATGTATATTTTTGCATGATGTATAATTTTTGAATCTAATAAAATAACATCTTGGAACAATTTTTTTGTTTGTTTGTGAGATGGATGGTTCTATGAGCTTATCCAGCAAAAGATTATACCAGAGGATCCAGCTTCTCGGCCAGCCTCAGCTACTTAGTGAGGCCCTCTGCACTTAATGAGACCATGTTTCAGAATAAAGAACAAAAAATAGGACTAGGGGTGTAGCTCAGAGGTAGAACACCCCTGGGTTCAATCCTCAGTACTACAAGCAAAAGAAAAGAAAAGAAAAAGAGAGAGAGAGTGGACCAGAGGGCATCCTTCTCTACAATTTTATAATTTTAGCAGTTCATTCTACTTTTTCATGGGGGAGGCAAGTGAAGGAGGAGTAGAAAGAAAGCAGAATCTCTATCTATAGATTAAATATCTACAGTAGCCGGGTATGGTGGTGCATACCTGTGATCCCAGCACTTGAGAGGCTGAGACAAGAGGAGCACAGGTTAGAGGTCAGCCTTTAGTGAGCCCCTCAGCAATTTAGCAAGACCATATTTCAAAAAAAAAAAAAAAAACAAAACAAAACAAATAAAGGCAGGTATGATGGTGCATGTTTGTAATCCCAGGACTTGGGAGGCTGAGACAGGAGGATCACAGGTTCACAACCAGCCTCAGCAACTTAGCAAGGCCCTCTGCAACTTAGAGACCCTATTTCAAAAAAATAATAATAATAATAATAATAAAATAGGGCTAGGGGTGTAGCTCAGAGATAAAATGTCCCTGGGTTCTATCTTCAGTACCATACCAAAACAAACAAACAAAATAACATAGGACTAGGAGTGTAGCTCAGAGGTAAAATGCCAAAATGCCTCTGGGTTCAATCCCCAGTACCAAAATAAATAAATAAGTAAATAAATAAATAAACAAACAAATAAATAAATGGCAGGAAAGAATTTCCCACTTTATGGTGTAAGGCAAGAATACATGATTGGTTGGTTGTCAATAGTTCATTTTATCAAAGGAAATTATTACAGAGTGATATTAGCAGTTAGTATGATGCTCTATCATTTCTGTGATTTTTTAAAAATAATTAATGTTACTCATATAAGCAGATACATTCCAATAATTTTGATGTGAAACATATGAAGACTGTGGTCACTGAGTTCTTTGCTAATTATCAAAAATGGGCTAAATTGGTCGGGCATGGTGGTGCACACTTGTAATCCCAGTACTTGGGAGGCTGAGATAAGAGGATCTGGGTTCATAGCCATCGTCAGCTACTTACTGAGGCCCTCTGCAACTTAGTAAGACCCTGTTTCAAAATAAATAATAAAAAAATAGGACTGGGGGTGTAGCTTAGGGGTAGAATGCCCCTGGGTTCAACCGTAAAAGGGGGGGGGGGAGCCAAAATGAACATTTCCCGATTTTATTGACTCTTAGGGAAAAAAAAGAGAGAGAATCTAAGTAACAGAAAAGAATAAATCTCATCCTTCTTTCTGGTCATTACCCAGAGTAGAACTATAAAACAATAGGACTATTTCCCCTAACCTGCAATTAATCTTTGTGATCAGGCTCTGTTTCTAAAATCATTCATTTTATCTTTGCCTTTCTCAAAGATGTTTCCTTTCCAATGGTCTCCTGATCATACTACTACTAATACTATATTTACTGTTCTCTCTCTGGGGCTCCAGACATATTACTTGGACAGGGAATTGGGGAGGGACATTTGTTCAGACCCTACTATGGGCCAAGCCAAGTTCAGTGGTTTGAAGCCTGTGAGTCCCTCCCCTCTACCTCCGCGTGCTCCACAGCGTAACCACAGCACACACGTGTGCTGACACACACTGCTCACACTGGAGAGGGAGCCTGGCCTCGCCTTTCATTTACCTCTTTCATTTCACTTCCTCTTCCCTCTGTTAAGCCAAACATGGTAACATTCCTCTCCTCCTTTACTTTATTCCCTTACCTTTTCTTCCTAGTCATCCCTATATATTTTCTGGAGATGCTTATAGGGCTTGGAAGGGCCTGTCAAGGCAGGTTTTGTTTTCAAGTAAGAGTCAGCCTTTCTCTTTTATCCTTCATCTTTCTTGCCCCTTCCTTCCTTCCTTCCTTCCTTCCTTCCTTCCTTCCTTCCTTCCTTCCTTCCTTCCTTCCTTCCTTCCTTTCTCTTTCTTTCCCTCCCTCCCTCTTTTCCATCCTTCCTCCTTCCTTTCCTTCTTCTCTTCCTTCCTTCCTTTCTCCCTCTTTTCCTTCCTTCCTTCCTTCCTTCCTTCCTTCCTCCTCTACTCATTCCCTCCCTCCCTTCTTTTCTGGATTCTACTTGTACCTCGTAGTAAGGTGTAGAGTGACCAAACCACAGAGGTACACAATGTTCATTGTGTGTTTCCCTCTGGGTCCCTCCCCATAAATAATACTTACACTGATACAGACAACTTCCTATATGAACAAACGATTATTTGAATAGTTTCCATCACCAGATCTCCCCTTTCTCCTCCCTACTTCCCTCCCCAAATCCCCCTCTCCACCCACTAGTGTCTCCCCTCATTTATCTGAAGTCCTCCTTGCTTGCCAGTCTCTCTCTCTGGTATCCACATATGAGCGAAAACATATGGCCCTTTACTTTGTGTGACTAGCTAATCTCACTTAGCATAATATTCTGGCATTCTCTCCTTTTTTTCCCGCAAATGGCATGATCATTTTCTTTTTTATGGCCGAGTAAGATTCCATAATCCACAGCGGCCATTTGGCTACTGTGAATTATGCTGCTCTAAACATGGAAATGCATGTATCCTTACAATAATCTGACTTCAGTTTTTTTGGGAAGATCCCAACAGCGGTATAGCTGGGTCATATGGTGCCTCAGTTCTCAATCTTTTAAGGAACCTATATACTGATCTCCATAATGGTTATACTAATAATGGCTATAATAATTTGCTATCCCACCAACAGTGTATAAGGGCTCCTATTTTCCCCACATCCTCGCCAACATTTATTGTTATTTGTATTCTTGATGATTGTCATTCTAACTGGAGCGAGATGGAACCTTCATATCATTTTGATTTGCGTTTCCCTGATTGCCAAGGATGTGCCAAGGTCAATACATCTATTGACCATTTGTATTTCTTCCTTGAAAAGTGTATATTCAGATCCATTGCCCATTTTTAAGTTGAGTTCTTTGGTTGTTTTAGTATTAAGTTTTTTTAAAAGTTCTTTATATATTCTAGATATTAATCCTCTCTCGGAGTGGTAGCTGGTAAAGATTTTCTCCTGTTCTGTAGGCTCTCTCTTTAGGTTCTTGATGGTTCCTTTTGTTGCACAGAAGCTTTTTAATCTGATTCCATTGATTTTTGTTTTTATTCCCTGGGCTTTGGGGGTCTCATAGAGAACGTCACTAGCAGTGCCTGTGTGTTGAAGAGTTGGTCTTGTGCTCTCTTCTAGTAGTTGCAAAGTCTCTGATCTAATTTCTAGACCATTTATTTTCACTCATTCACCTAACGCCACGTCTTCTGCAATTCAAAGACAAATAAGTTTTAGTCCAAGTCCTCAAGCGAGGGGAAACTGAAAAATCAGCCATTAATGACAATGTAAGGTATTTGCTAATATTCATAAATTGTTTTGAGGACTCAGGGTACAAGTGAGCAACTGTGCATCAGGGTTAAGAAAGGCTTCCCAGAAGCAGTGATACCTGAGTAAGGTATAGAGCGATGGAGGAAGGGCCTCCTGGGGAGCTGAGATCAACTTGCGCAAATGCACGGAGACATAAGATGGCTCAGATCGCATGCTCAGAACATCAGGACAATGAGAGAGAAACCGCCTCTTGGTGTGTGAAGCCATTCAAAACCATCTCCCTTCTCCTTGTGACACATCTCCGAGAAAGTGGGATTTCTGGTTTCTGCTCTCAGAGATAACTACCATTCTTAGCAAGAAAATTGCTCTGGAGAAGGAGATTTGGAGCAGCTTTTAGGCACCCACTTTTCATCATTTTGCTTATCGGAGAGTCGCACCTGTTGCTTTCTGCTGCTCATTAAGTTATCCATTTTAAATCAGGGCAATTTCCTAGAATTCAATTCTGGGGGGAAATACCGTAGATTCAGAGTTCCATCCCATTCTTCTGTCACCTCTCTCCTGGATCCTTTTCTTTTTGTGTGTCTGAATAAACACAGTCACGGACTGTTATCTCAAGGTTCGTTTCTCTCAACAGTATTCATTTCTGAAACCTTTCTGTTTTTCAAGCTTGGCATAATAGATTTGCCAGTAGAGATACATATATTTAAAAGAACAAAAAATAAATGTTGTTAAATCCACTGACAAAGAATTCTCTGCACTGCCATTAATATTTTTCAGGGAAAGTACAGTCACATGCAGCCAGTAGGTAGATGCTGTGAATGTTGTTAAATCGTTAACACTCATTTTAGACTTTAAGACATTGTTGGGTTAAACAAATTCACTTGGCAAGCTGATTTTGTTCAGCAGTGTGTCACACAACATCAGAATTTAATTTGAACTTATAAAAACAAGGCTTGGATTTTTGTCTACATAGTTAGAAAATAGGCAAATAATTGTCATCTTCTTACTAAAAAAAAAAAAAAAAAAGACTCATCTTCTTACTAAACAAAAAAAGACTTATCATTCTAGGTGGTGCAGGCAACAGGAGGTCCTGAACTAGCCAGTTCGGTACTCAGCCCCCTTTTGACTAAGGACACGATCGACTTCTTAAACTATACTGTCACTAGCGATGAACGGCAGTTGTGGATGTCACTGGGAGACACTTGGAAGAAAGCCAGGTAAGCATGTATGAAATTAGCAATTAATCTGGGTGTGGTGGCCCACACTTATAATCCCAGGACTTGGGAGGCTGAGACAGGAGGATCCGGGTTCGCGGCCAGCCTCAGCTACTTAGTGAGGCCCTCTGCAACTCAGTGAGACCCTATTTCAAAATAAAGAATAAAAAATAGGGCTGGGGGGTGTATCTCAGAGATAGAATGTCGCTGAATTTAATCCCCAGTACCACACACACAAAAAAAAGAAATTAGCATTTAATACATTTAATGCCATAAGAATTGTTCCTTGCTTATTGCATTGACCTGCTGAGACATCTATTTAACCTTCTATGTATGAAGAACTAAGTGCTATGGAATAGAAAAGTCTAAATCCTTGAAAAGCTTCAAGTCTAGTGACGGAGATAGAAGCATATGCTTTAAGACAAGCTGAATGCCAGCAGTGAGTCAGACGCAGAATGCAGTTGGCTGGCAAGATGGAGCAGTCAGGAAGAGGGCAATTAGCTTCCAAGGAAGAGCTGGCATTTAATAGCAACAGGTACTTCTAACTACTAGGGATACATTTAAAAAGATATGTATATATGCACACACATACACAATGTAATATATATATACACATATATACATCCATACATAAAACATATATACATATATACACACACACATATATGTGTGGTTATGCACACAGTTTGCTATTCTTGCCTATACTTTACGCAGATGCCATTGACTCTCTTTGGCAGATGAAGAAAATGAGGAGCAGAGATGTTAAATAATTTGCCCAAAGTCGTAACTTGTAACTTGTCAACTTGTAACTCACAGGCAGGGATATGGAGCCCGCCCCTCTTCTCCCAGCTCTGGAGTCCACCTTTATCATCCCTTTGAGAAAGATGAGTAGGATTTGCACCAGCGCTAGCAGGGAACCCGCCTTCCCAGCAGGAAGAGAAGCAGGAGGGAGAGCCTGGGGCAGGGACGTGCAGAGATAGGAGTGTGATGGGTGAGGCTGGAGGCTGGACCAGGGCGGGAGAAGACTCTGGAGAAGTGATGGAGGAGGGCTTGTGCTGAATGAAGCACTAGGAAATGAGCAGGGCTGCTTGTGCAGGCCTCCAAAGCAAAGTGAGGATCTGCAACGCTGTCCTCAAGGCTGCAGAGAGTCCATAACTTTGACTTAATCGCATCCGTGTTTCTGAAAGGTGTGCTGGTACTTGGGTCCAGTGTGGCTGGGGACTCGAGTGCCTGGAGGTGGAGTGGCATCTTGGGATCCTTAGTGATAAACCTTGTCTGCGCCAGGCATGGTGGTGCACGCTTGTAACCCCAGTACTTGGGAGGCTGAGACAGGAGGATCTCAGGTTTGCAGCCAGCCTCAGCTACTTAGTGAGGCTCTCTGCAACTTAGTGAGACCCTGTTTCAAAATAAAAATTAGAGAGCCGGGCGTGGTGGCCCACGCTTGTAATCCCAGCATTCGGGAGGCTGAGGCTGGAGGATCCGGATTCGCGGCCAGCCTCAGCTACCTAGTGAGGCACTCCGCAACTTAGTGAGACTCGGTTTCAAAATAAAAAAAAAAAAAAAGAATAAAAAATAGGCCTGGGGGTATAGCTTGGAGGTAGAATGCCTCTGAGTTCAATCCCCAGTACCACACAAAAATAAATAAATAAATAAATAAATAAATAAATAAATAAATAAATAAATAAATAAAGATTAGAAAACAAGGCCGGAGATGTAGCTTGGAGGTAGAATATCCCTGGGTTCAAGCCACAGTGCTGCAATAAATAGATAGATGATTGATAGATAGATAGATAGATAGATAGATAGATAGACAGACAGATAAAATAAATAAATAAATAAACAAAGAAACAAACCTTGTCCAAGACCGGAGCAATCCCAGGGGCATTGAGAAGGAAGAGAGGACAGATTTTAGGATTGTGCCTTTGTCACTGAAGCAACTGAGAAAGCCAGGTCATTAACAAGTGCAGGGCCAGTGCTTGCCGAGCAAGACAAATTGTACAAATATCGTTAATTTCATATGTGAATAAATCTTGGCTTTCTCACTTATTCATGTCTCTTTATTCTACTACTTAGAGTAAATCATTCAGTATTGTCACTTAAAGCTGATTTAATGCTTTGGGATGGACTGAAAGTTATGGACCCATTCATACTTTTTCTTCTTTTTTTTTCCTATTGAAACACATATCAACCATTCCCATTTATTTTTTGAATATTGGCTACTGCTTGTGCTAGAATATAATTTATACTTTGAATGGTTTACCTCTCTAAATATTCTTTAAAAGCACTGCAGTTGTTGCTTTTATATTGAAAATAATATTAAACTATTTATTTATATTATGTATCAATATATTGTGCTGTATAGCCTATCATACTATATTAGTGTGTCAGACTATGTAAAAAATGGTTCAATAGATTTTTTTTAAATGTTAGATTTATGCAGATTCTGATTTTATGATAAGCCTTGGTATAACTTACATTTTTGTTTCCATAAAAAGCTTATTAAATTCATCAAGTCTACAGAATAAAAATAGCTCAGGCTCTTCAGTTACTTTATTTTGGGTCTTACCTTGAAATAGAAAATTAATGACCATTTAAAAAAAAAAACGATATCCAAAGGAAACATATTGTTAACTATTAAGGTTAGAAAACGGTCATTTCAGATCCTGATTAAGAGTATTTAGAAAGGAATGTACTGACTTAAAAACACATCAAAAGGAAAAGGATCACAAAGGTATGTAATGGTCAGAAGAAGATGGCTCATTTCGTCAGAGTAGAGATATGAAAAATTAAATGCTGTGTGAAAGAGGAAGCAGCAGATTGTAGTAAAAGTGAAGCCATGATTCCCATCCCGGTTATTTCCGTGCCTGATGATTCATCAGGACCTTGTAGACTTAAATCTCTCTCAAAGTCACTGGGCAATGAATGGACCGTGATTATAATTCTAGATCATTTGACTTTACCAATTAGAACTAAGCTAGTACATTTAATTTGTAAGCCTGGTCATCTGTTTCATGTTAGTGACCATCATTTTAAAAATCATGAACCTTAATGGCATGCTTGACTTTCTCTTGTGAAAGATATCTTTATTGTCCAGAGGTGTCATGAGGATCTCCAGGGAGCAGGGGAAGGATAAGAGTCGGAAAAGACTTTAGATACTGGAGAAGTTTATGCTCCAAATACTCAATGCACTAACGTCACACTTCCCTTGCACACACATGTTGAAAAACCCCAAGCCAGTCGTGGTGGCGCACGCTTCCAATCCTAGTATTTGGGATACTGAGACTGGAGGATCACAGGTTCCCGGCCAGCCTCAGCTACTTACTGAGGCCCTCCGCAACTTAGTGAGACCTTATTTCAAAATAAAGAATAAAATATAGGGCTGGGGGTGTAGCTTGGATATAGAATGCCCCTGGGTTCCATCCTCAGTACCACAAAAAAACAAAAAAAGAAAAAGAAAAGAAAAGAAAAAACCACACCCATGTTGATAAGCTGAGTTTCGTAAAGACTCCAGGCAAAGTACTGAGCACAGATCCTGCTGCAGAACTTTTCTGTCCTTTACTTGGTGTGGAAAATCAGGGCGACCATGTTTCCTTTCTGTATTTGGATGTATGGAAGGCAAATGAGGTGCATGTTTTTCCTTTTTCTTTTTCTTTTTTTTTAGGAACTGGGGATGGAACCCAGAGGCATTTCATCTCTGAGCTATATCCCCAGCCCTATTTTTTATTCTTTATTTTGAAAAAGAGTCTCACTAAGTTGCTGAGGGCCTCACTACGTAGCTGAGGCTGGCCATGAGCCTGCGATCCTCCTGTCTCAGCCTCCCAAGTACTGGGATGACAAGCGCGTGCCACCACACCCAGCTTGGTGTGTGTTTTTCTGTGTGCTGCCTGTTTTATGTTTTTGTGTGGCTGGCCTTACCAAAGAAGATCATTGTGGACGTGGACACATTTCCTCATTGCATTGATCACGGGACTCCATTTCTTCCTCCTCCAGAGCAGAGTGGCCGAAAGAGCAGTTTATCCCGCCCTATGTCCCCCGGTTCCGCAACGGCTGGGAGCCCCCCATGCTGAACCTGCTGGGCACGCCCGTGGAGCAGGACCTGCATCACCTGGCCGAGTCGGTGGCAAACGTGGCGGAGCAGCAGCGCAAGCAAGACCTGAAGAGACTGTCCTTGGAGGTGAGGTTCCCCGTCAGCCGTGTAGGTGGGACAGGGACCCACGTGACGAGGACTATCAGCTCTCAAGAAACTGAGTGCTGGTGGCCCTGGACCAGGGCTCTGGTGGTCTTGGGGCTTTCTGAATTCCCCTCCTCCTCCTCCTCCTCCTCCTCCTCCTCCTCCTCCTCCTCCTCCTCCTCCTTCTCCTCCCCTCAGGGAATGTTCCTGTTGCCCTTGCCTATTATTTTATGTTTTCCTTTCTGATCAGCAGTCCTGGATCTTCCACATTTGCCCCAAGTAACTCTTTCCTGAACACCCTAATATCTTTTTCCTTCCTTTCTCTTTCCCTCTCTCCTTCCCTGCTGTCCTTCTTTCCTTTTCTCTCCTTCCCTCTTTTTTTTCTCTCTTTCTTCTTGTCTAGTTCTAGAATTCTGGGGTTCTGTCAATCTGGCTAAGAGGATCCAATCTTTTTTCTGGATCCAGTCTTCAGGCTCAAATGATCATTGGCAACACTATTGCATCCTTTGGAGAGCATCACATTTATCACATTTTTAAAATATTTAGTAAGTTTAGACTGTACCCTATTTGGGGAGCAAATTAAGGGAATGAAATTGGGTTTATTATCATGTCGCATTCCTTAAAAATGATTTTTATGACTTTTTTTTCCTGTGGCGGAAAAAAAATTGAGCAGCAGTTAAAGCTGAACTGAATATGAATATGATTATCAGGACCTAAGGAACTGAATGAGGGAGGTCCAGTCTGAAAGAGAAAACAGTCGCTGGTGGAGATGGTGGTGCACACCTGTAATCCCAGTACTTGAGAGGCTGAGATAGGAGCAACACAGATTTGAGGTCAGCCTCAGCAGCTTAGTGAGACCCTCAGCAACTTAGCAAAACCCTGCTCCAAAATAAAAAAAAAAAAAATAAAAAGGACTGAAGGTGTAGCTTGGAGATAGAATGCTCCTGAGTTCAATCCCCAGTACCAATAATAATAATAATAATAATAATAATAATAATAATAATAATAATAATAAATTGTAATTAGATATACTTAAAGTCCTATTCATTCCCTTTATTTAATTTCCTAGGTTAGTTTTAATTATTATCTTTATGCTTTTATTGGTGCGGTGCGTTATGATATACATCATAGCAAGGTTCACGCACACAGTACTTGGTGTGACTCCCTCCAGATCCACCCTGCACGCCCCTACATGTCAGGGAAATTGGTAGTGCTACAGCTTTATTTGAGCTGTTCCCTTGATCTGTTCTCTCCCCCTGTCCCCCCCGCCCCACTCTTCCCCAATCTCCTTCTACTATTTTACTGGTCTCTCTCCTCTTTTATCTAAAGTCCCTTTTCTTTTCTGTTTTCTCTCTCACTTCCACATGTGAAAGAAAACATAAGCCCCTTGGCTGTCTGTGACTGGCTGATCTCAGCATAACATTCTCGAGTTCCATCCATTCTCCTGCAAGTAACATGCTTTTTTGGTTTTCTCCATGGCTGAGTGTTTAGCCATCCATCTGCTGATGCGCACAGCGCCACAGGTACCAGGGCAGTCGTGATGCAGGGGAATGAATCAGCAAACCACAGGAAATGACGTCCTGTGGCTACTTTGAAAGAGAAGCATTTATGTAAATTAAATTTCCTAAAATCTCTTCCTTGGGGGACCATTCTTGGGACAATAACAATATTACAAAAAGTTGCTTAAAATCTTGAATTTTTAAAAATAAAGCCAACATACTGCTTTGATTTTTCCCCCCTAATGTAACTGTGTTCCTTCTGGTTCCATGTGAGAGAAGAGATAAACTCCATGCCTGCCCTTCTTCGAAATGCCTAGTTAAGAAATAACCTCCCTGCTCCTAGCACTGGCCACCCAGCACACGCCCCTGCCTGTGATTTCTCATTCAGCGTGCATCCCTGTGAATTCTATTTCCATTTATAGAGCAACTTTTCTAGAGAGAAAAAAAATAATCAAATGTGAAATTTTGATGATACACTGGCTGTTGCTATAGTTATAGTGATTTTCTGGTCATACAAATTTCCAGTTTTTATAGTATTCATAAATAAGAAAATCTGCTCCCTGTATAATGCATGCCTCAGAAATTCTCTTTGAGTTCTTAAGCAGTTTGTGTACTTCAAGAGGGAGTACTGTGTTCTGGGCTTCCAGTATATACATTTGTCTTCTCTTACTGAATAAATCATTTTAAAGGAAGAATGGGTGAGAACCCTTCTTCGTAATGAGTTATCATTTTCCTGTTGTAAACTTTCCATTTAATGGCTTAAGTGGTCATGCAGAGGCTTGGAAAAAAAAAGAAAAAGAAAAGAAAAGGAAAAAAGAAAGAAATGGAAAACGACTGCTGGCCATTCTAGGGGGTTTTAGACCTTGAAGTTTTGTTGGAAAAGAGACCAAGAAATGGTGATTTAAAATGCATGAAAAATGTGATCTCCCCTAGAAGACAGACTTCGTTATTTTTTATTTCTACTATAACAAATACATGTTCAACCAGACCTGGGTAATTCAGGACCGAGTAATTTTGCTGAGAATTGGGAGGCTGGGTGACATGGGGTGACAGGTGTGGGTGACCGTGCTTCCTCTAAGCCGGCAGCTGTGCCATCACAGGTGGTCACTGGTCATCACTTCTGCCCCTAGTACGCCGCCCTGTCACCCACAGGCTCAGTGACCTCACATAGGCTGACCCCTCACGGTCAGAACTAGGCTGAGGACAAGATGACTGTAGCAATGTCTTCCCTGACCCCCTTCAGAACAGGTTTCAACAAAAACCTACCTAATGAAATTTACTACCTCTATTCCGCCTCAGTAAATGATAAATTGAACTGGTTGATTTCAGATACTTAAATAGCTGAAAAGTGACGGTACTAGTATGCAAAGTACAGTACCCAGATATACATGTGTCTGTCCCAGGGGAATAATAGAATAGGAGTGTGTGACATCAACACACCATCCACTGTCTATAGATAGCCGTTAACTCAGCCCTATTCCTGCCAACTTTTGTTTGTTTGTTTGTTTTTCCAATCAGGATTAGGTGTAGTAACCATCTATTGAAGACTTTTCTGGAACATTCCCCATTTCAAAGACTTTGCCCCATTGAATCCATAAACCATGGTCACATCCAGGGATTGAGATGCCTCAGCATCTGTCATTCTCTCCTCCCGTACTTCAGGGTAGAAGCCACGTGAGATGTGTACGCGGCGTCGGTGTTTCTTTTTCTCCTAGTCAGAGTGCGTAGCCTCTGTTGCTTCAAAACTGTGGTTTTCACGGAGACCCACAGGCTTCAGCTCTCCCTGTCTGAAGCAGCCAGTACGTTCATGTCTGACTTATGTCAACTGCAGCAAAGAAATGATTGCAGCATTATCTGTCCCTGGATTCAAAGATCAATGTATCTACCTTTTCAAGTTTTTCTTATCAGTAAATCTGATAATAGAGCTGCCATGTGCAAAATAATAATAATAATAATAATAATAATAATAATAATAATAATAATAATAAAATGGAGCTCTGGGTACAATTTAAAAATGAGGTCTAATGCATAGACAGAGGATTTTCATGTGACAATACTTACTTCCATATAATGGCAAAGGTGTTTTTCTTGAACATAGAGAGTGAAGGATTAAGGGGATGATTTCCCCTTCCCAATTTTATTTTGTATAGGAATTAAAGTCTAATACCAAAGTCATCTATTTCTGAAATTCTTCATGAAGGAACTTTCTACTTTTTTGTGTGTTTGTGGTACTAGGACTTGACCCCACTGGCATTCTACCTCTGTGCTATTCCCCCAGCCCATTTTATTTTTTGAGTTTGAAATAGGGTCTCACTAAGTTGCTGACGTTGGCCTCACACCTTCGATCCTCCAATCTCAGCCTCCCAAGTACTGGTATTACAGGTGTGCACCACCACACCCAGCCGATTTACTGCTTTTATAGCATGGATGCACTCATGACTTCTTTTATTCCAAGTAGGCCTTTGTTGAAAAAGAATCACTACCATTTCATAATTTAATAACACAATGGGCAATTGCTTGGGAATGAAAACTGGTCACCATATAGTAGGGCGTTCTTGCTGACCAATGTCGGTGCCTGTTGGAATAGCAGCTGGAGATTCTTTAACTGCTCCTGCCCTGTCTTTCAGCATTCCAGTGTGTCAGAGTACCCTCCATCTGATGGGTACGCATTCAATAACAGCATGTACACAAGAGGACCCCATCTGGACCACGGGGAAGCCACTGCTGCTTTGAAGCCAACACCGAATCGCCATGTAGATAGGTAATGTGTGATGAGGCGCCATCCGCAGAGCTGTGCATAACTGTCTCTGACTTAGGGCTAACCGAGGTGATAGTGTCTGTGTCGGCCACTAGTTCTTTAAACTTTTCATCTGTTAATGATTTGAAAAAAGTTTGGGTTGTTCCTTTAGAAAATTGGCTTTGAAGTACAAAAGATGTCTGGGGCGCCAGTCTGTAACTCTTGCTTGTTTCAAATGCCTTTGGAAGATGCTCTCTTTTGTGAAAGATACTTCCGAAAGAAATTCACTAAGAAGGAAGAATGATCTTAAAACTCGTCTATTAGTTTGTACCAGCTGGTCTCTGAAGAGCCTTCCAGCCCTGTTACTTTTCAAGGAGACAATTTCCATCTTTCTCTTCATCTAACAAAATAAACAAGCCTTCTTTTAGGTAGAAATATTTAATCTAGATATAACTAAATATCAGCGATGCCAGGGCCTTCTCATTCCTGCCTTTTTGTTTTATTTCATAGATTTCATCTTTGCTTTTCCAGCTTTATGTTTCATTTTATTTTGTTATATTTGATGTTGGTTTCCCATATTTTTACCTTTAAAATTTTAATATCTTTGGAGATACAGAAGAAATAAGGGAACTGGAATAGACTTAGCTTTTTAAAACTTGTTTTCCAGCAAGCAGAGTTTACATAGAAATCATACATCAAAGAGAAAAATGGAGGTGGCGTATTGGTGATGTTTTAGGAGGATGTTCATTCAGGTGAAGTGGGGCAGGAACCGTGTTCTAGCACTTTTCTACGTGGAAGCCTGTCTCACATGACTATTGCCCACCCTTTGTTTTTAAGCTATTCTCTTCTTATAGAATCTGAGGAAGGTGGGATTTGAAATTTTCGCTCTTTGTCAGGGATAATGACACTCAGGGGAATTACTTGCCCTACACAAGATACAGTTATTACTCTAACAGTACCATTCACGTGTTTAGTACACATATAAGTCAGCAATGACATGGCATTTTGGAAATGTCAGCATGTGACTCCAAGTTTTAATTCTATCATTAATTTTTAGTAACAAGGTGGAAGTCTGTCTTTGAAGCTGAAGCCTTATTTCATTGAAATTCTTGATGGACTAACAATTCATCTACTCAGTCCATACTTTCTTTTTTATTTTTCTCCTTCTGTCTGAGATGTCGGTATTCTAGAAATTATTTCAGATTAGTAATTCCTACCTTTTCTTTTTCTTCTATTATTCCACAGTAAATCAGGGTGGTTTTCTACAGCTGAGTAGTCAGAAAACCACTTGAGTTCATTTCTCATGTGTGTCCAATGTTACAGTAGATATTGACGGTGGGAAGCCTTTATTGTGATCTATTTTAAGATCACCTCTAGTACGGTGTGATCACACAGTAATTACAGACTTATTTGATTGATTGACTGACTGACAGTATGTCTAACATTTCAGTCATTCCCTCCTTGACCTTCAGCAGCAAATTATTAGGTATAGAGTTACTGATGTAATGACCTCTACTGTTTCTTTTGGGCAGCTTATCACCATGTCTTTAAAAACTTTACCTTGATTTTTATGATCTTTCTAGAATATCAGGGGATTGTACTTTTCAATTACTGTCTTAGTTGTTGGTATCTTTGTACCCCCATCCACTTCCAAAATGGATCTGGGCAGCTCACTGAAATGGTATGCATTTCAAGTGATGTTTTTATGAAAACGTAAGTAATGAAATAAAAATTTAAAATAAAGAAATTTAGAGTGGGGATAAGGATTAAAATTTATGAAGTGTAAGGGTTGAGTTACAATTCAATTTCAGATTTGTTTGAGATTCTTGACTGTCAGAGGGAAAAAGATATATTCATTTGCCAACTTTGGAGGCGGGGAGTATGTATCCTTAGAATAAATGATGATTTTCTACTATTAATTTCTCAAAACTATTGGCCTCATAGAACTTCATATGGGATAGGGTAGATGTGGAAAGGACACTATTTTAACAGGATTTTTTTTAAAGTGTTCTCTTAAAAAATACATAGGACCTATACATCTCTTCTTAATACTTAAAAAGCTTTATAGTGAATTAAATTTTAATTCAAAGTTTTCAAAGTGTTACTGGTCTTGTAACTTAATGCATACCTTCTCTTGCACTTTAGATACCTGGGCAAAAGTTTCCTAAACACTGACATGTAGTCATAATTTTTAATATAGTTATATGGTTAAGAAACATTACCTGAATTATTAAAAATCAACATATAGGAGCTGGGCGTGGTGGCGCACGCTTGTAATCCCAGCATTTGGGAGGCTGAGACAGGAGGATCCAGGTTCGCGGCCAGCCTCAGCTACTTAGTGAGGCACTCCGCAACTTAGTGAGACTCGGTTTCAAAATAAAGAATTAAAAATAGGGCTGGGGGTGTAGCTCGGAGGTAGAATGCCCCTGAGTTCAATCCCCAGTACCACAAAAAAAAAAAAAAAAAATCAACATATAACTTAAATCACCACTTGAGAAATTATCTTCAGTCTCCTTTTTTTTAATAAAAATAAGTATCAGTGTTTATCCTTATTCTAGCTTTTTCATGGGAGAGATGATTAATAAAAGAATATTCAATAAGCATATTTAATAGACAAAGAATTCATAGGTTTGAATTCTAGATCTGGCTCAGTACCAACTAGCCTTGTGGCTTCGCATCATTTATTTTTGCCTTATTCATAGTTATTGTTTTTTCTTCTTCATTTTTGTCGTCTTGTCTTCTTTTTCTTTTGTAATACTTTTACTAGTGCGTTGTAGTTACAGCTCATTGTAAGGTTCCAAGTCAAAGAAACAAACATGTACACAGGTCTTGGTGTGCTTGTGTCCTTCAGGATAGCTTGTTCTTTTTAAATTTTTTTCATTGGTGCATTGCAATCATACATCTTTGTTGGGTACAAGCTGGTAAAGGCATACATTTACACATTTCTCACTTAACCCTTCCCCGATTCCTGCCCCACTCCCTCGCCCTCCCTCCTTCTCAAGTTCAGTTTAGTGATTGACTTTGATATGTTTGTGAAAGTACATCATGTGCATTAAGGTGTTCTCCGCCCCACCCCCCCATCACCTTCAGTTAAGTCACCTTTTTTGCTCATCTAAGTTTTCTCCTTCTTCATCTAGAGTCCCTCTTATGACCCACTTTCCCCCTAGCTTCTGCATGTTAGGGAGCTCATACCATTTTTTTTTTTTTTAACTTTTTGTGACTGACTAATCTCACTTAACATAATGTTTTACAGTTACGTCCATTTCCCTGCAAATGACATGATTTTGTTCTTCTTTATGGCTGAGTAAAATTCCAGTGTGTACATATCCCATAATTTTGTAATCCATTCATCTGTCAATGGACATCTTGGCTGGTTCCATAGTTTGGCAATTGTGAAATGTGCAGCTATAAACTTAGATATACATGCATTGGTCTGATAGTTTGGTTTCCATTCTTTTGGGTAGATACCCAGAGGTGGTATTGCTGGATGATATGGGAGGTTCATTCCCATTCATCTCTTTTTAATAGTAAGAACTCTAACATTCATCTTTTTTTTTTCATAGTCTGCATAATATAATAGAACTAAACTGCTATCTAAATTTTTTGTCAGAAAGTTTCCTGGTAGGATTTGGCTTGCCTTAATGTTTTACTTTGTTTGTAATAATCTTTTCTCTTTCTTTTTACAGAACTTATGAACCACTGAAAACACAACCCAAGAAATATGCCAAATCCAAGTATGACTTTGTGGCCAGAAATAACAGTGAGCTTTCCGTCCTAAAGGATGATATTTTAGAGGTAGTAGCATCTTAACTTTTCTATGCTCTTTATAAAGTGGACTTACTATATTGTGGTATATTTCTAAACCTTCCTGCAAGAAAGCTGAGATCAAGAAATTATTCTTCATATTTTATGACATAAGGGTACAGTATATTATATCTAGGTTTGTTTAAGAGGGGTGGATCTGCTATCTGTTTATCTGACCTCATAATAATGTCAAAGATTCAAGTAGAAGCTACATAGAATATGTGGGGAGGTGGGATGGATTTCTTGGTTTACATTGTTGCATTGCTTCTTCTGGGATTTATTCATTTTGAAATCAAGGCGACTTATCAATTCAGATGTAGATGCATCACACTTTAATAAGAGAAGACATTTTCTCTGTCTCTCTTAGTATCCTTACACAAAAGTATCCAGCAATCCATGAGCTAATGGTGCTAGAAATAGTCTATCTTGAGACCCAAACCCCCTTCTTAATTTAGAAGTGAGAGTTTATCTTCTTGAATATATAAGATGAAGAATCACAATAAATTTTGTTAAAAATGGTTTTTGCACTTTCCCTTTCTATTCCACAAATGAGGACAATAAGACTAAGGTGGCCATTTTTGTCCTCTTTTAAGTTGCTCATGTAATGCAGGTATATTCTTGGGAGGTAATCAAAATGCGGGGTGGACTCGCCACAGTGAGACCATACTTATCCTGTACTAGTAGATGTAATTCTTAGTATAATTCCTGAGAATCATTGAGTCAACAGTATGTTAATGCTAAGTCCCCTTACCAGAAGTAAGTGGGGTGTGCTGGTGCAATACTTGTAATCCTAGCACTTGGGAGGCTAAAACAGGAGGATCACAAGTTCTAAGCCGGCCTCAGCAACTTAGTGAGTCCCTTGGCAACTTAGGGAGACCCTCTTTCAAAATAAAAAAAAATGAAATAAAATCAAATAGGGAGCCGGGCATGGTGGCGCATGCTTGTAATCCCAGCATTCGGGAGGCTGAGAACGGAGGATCCGAGTTCGCGGCCAGCCTCAGCTACCTAGTGAGGCACTCCGCAACTTAGTGAGACTCAGTTTCAAAATAAAGAATAAAAAATAGAGCTGGGGTATAGCTCAGAGGTAGAGTGCCCCTGAGTTCAATCCCCAGTACCGCAAAAAAAAAAAAAAAAATCAAATAGGGATGGAGGTATGGCTTGGAGGAGGTAGAATACCCCTGGGTTCAATCCCTAGTATTACTACTACTACTACTACTACTACTACTACTACTACTAATAATAATAATAATAATAATAATAATAATACTTCTTGGTGAAGTCTAGGAATAAAAATTGAACTTCTTTCTATAAATTGATTATCATCTGAAAATTATGCCTCCTCTTCTCTCCCCACACAATGACAGATACTTGATGACAGAAAGCAATGGTGGAAAGTTCGAAACACAAGTGGAGACTCTGGGTTTGTGCCAAATAACATCCTGGATATCATGAGAGCTCAAGAACCTGGGTCGGGGCGCACTGACCCCCCGTACACACACACCATACAGGTAACTATGACTTCATAGCAACACTTAATATTTACAGTTTTTCAGATCCATCCCTTATGAACAGGATTTGAATACCTCTCACATATTCATTGCTTTGAGATCGAATTGATTTCCCATTTCTTTCAAGAGAACTGGGCTCCAATGGTGAGAAACCCGGTGAAGAGTTCCATGTTTTCTGACTTATTTTTTTAAGGAAATGGTTAAAAATGTTTAGCAGCAAATGATAGTTTCTTTGAATGATTTTACCCCCATCTTATATTTCTGACATTGGCAAAAATAGTGTTTCTGTCTTTTTCTTTCCCCGGGGTGCTCCTGTTGGCCGGTGGCTTCCCCTTGACTGAGGGGGGCATGGAAGTAGTGGCCAGAGTTCTATCATTTCAGAGTCAAAGCTACTAACTGGCCTTGAGTTTGTACTTATCTTGCCTTAGACTAATACATGAATATTTGTTCACCTGGATTATATCTTTCCTCTCCTGATTTTAAGGTTAAAATACATTTGTGATAAAGATTAGATAGATCAGGCTTCTTGATCATCGGATACTTCCTGAGGTTCATGATACATTTTCAAGATTTCAACAACCCTAGTCATTTTCTTCACCGTGATAGCTAAATTCACTTACCCTTAAACTCTTGAGATCTCAGACCCACAGTGGGTTCTCTAAGGTGAGACCCGCCCCCAGAGCCAGTGTGGATGAATGTCCCAGCGACAGCTGCTGAACCAAGGGTGGCTTCTATCTCATTCCCCCGGGAAGAATTCTGTTAATTTTCATAATCTTGAGAAAAAGACCACATCTAGCCCCATAATCATGTCACAGATTCATGTACAAGCTTCATACAATACACAGTGGAACAGTGCATATTTATGCCAGGTGTAGGCTTGATAAAACACAGATGATCCAGACCTAGAGCTTGGCCATGTGCCTGCCACTGAGTCATTCTAGCATTTATGGCTCCTGGTGATTCCCTGGCCAGGTGTAGGTCAAGTACTTGTCCATAGGCCTTAATGGAATCCCTGTGTCAAGCACACTTTCAAAAAAAGAATAAGTGCATAGTTTCTGTAGCTCAATAACTTGGAATGGTGGCACTGGAAACTCTGCTTGCTGTGCGTGTGTTTTGTCTGTCCTAACATGCATATATATATATTATGTACTTATTTTATGCTCATCACTTGTCATTAGCTGTTGATGCCAAAGAAGGAGTTTGAGTTATTCAAGGTATGATCTCCATTTCCTGTGGATTGTTGAAGTGATCTTTCTTACTAATTTTTTTTATATCTTTTTTTCCCTTAAGAGTTAGTACTTTTCTGAGTTTGAAATATAGTTACCTGCTGTAATATCAGCTTCTGTTTTGTTGGTGAATGCCACTTCTTCATCTTTTCTGAGTTTGAGATTTGGTTACGTGCTGTAATATCCACTTTTCTTTCCTATAAAGGTTTTGACTCTTTCCTTAAGCAGTAATAGAATGTATGCTTAGAATAAATGCCTGAAACACTGCTGGAGTATTTCTCCTTGACCTGTATGGATTCTTTTTAATATTCAATTTAGGAGAATATCGCAAGCACTATTCACAAAGGATATATCTAATCCCATGTGTGAAAGCAGAAACCAAGAGTTTATATTTTATATGTTAAAAACAGTTATCCAAGTTTGTTTTTTAATTGTGTGCATGGTTGCTAAGAATAGGCAAACTCCAAAAAAACCCCTCAAATTTGTAATTAATATTATAAATAAATTCTAAGTATTTTCCACATCTGATATTTTCTAAAAAAGAATCGAATGTCTACTACTTAGCCCTATTTTGTTTTTGTTTTTGTTTGCAGTACTGAGGATTGAACCCAGGAGCATTTTACCTCTGAGCTACACCCCCAGCCCTATTTTATTCTTTATTTTGAAACAGGGTCTCACTAAGTTGCAAAGGGCCTCACTAAGTAGCTGAGGCTGACTGCAAACTTGTGATCCTCCTGTCTCAGCCTCCCAAGTACTGGGATTACAAGTGTGCACCACCATGCCTGGCCAGTCCTATTTACACTTCACTCCTGTTTTTAAATTCTGATTCCTGACTTGAGCCATAAGTTGACTTTTCTGTTTAAAGCTTGCTTCTGTCTAAAACCAAACCAAAATAGTTAGTAGCTATCATAGGCAGAGAGAGCACTTTTAAAGAACATGAAATCTATTCCTCCTTTCACAGAAACTCATATTTTTGTCAACTTTGGCACAGCCAACGGTTCCTTTTAAGTGCTCACAAGTTTCAGAAGTTTGTTTTGCTACGTTCTGTAAACAGAAACTTGTGGTCTGTGTGTGTGGATGACCGATTGGGGCTCTTTTAAGCTTTTTGACACTGTCTAACTGTCTTCTGAAAACTTCTGGATACAACTGTAAATGCTGTGATGTATATATAGAAATGTCTATAAAAGTGCTCCCTCTCCCCTCCCCCCCTTCCTCCCTCCCTCTCTCCTTGTCCCTCTGTTGAGTTATTTTAAAAAAATCAGCTTTCTAACACCTCTTGAAAGTTTTGGGCTGAGCCCAAGGAAAGCACCAAAATTTTGTAAAATCTGAGAAGGTAAGCTTGATCTTCTCTCTGGCACAAATCCTGCTCTGCAAGGATTCCTGTTCTCAAAGCATTTATAACACATCTTTAAAAAAAAAAGGACAGAGCTAGATGAAAAAGAAAATGTCATTGGAAATATATGCCAGTGATTTTTTAAATCTCTACAATATTGTCCCAGATACTTTTATCAAAAATATCTAAAGGAAAATCCTGCAACTTACTGCAGAATTACAGTAAAGACATCAGCATATTTATGTAGAGTCTGGTGATCTTAATACCCTCACCTTATAAAACTCAACTGGATTGCAGTGCATGCCTTCCCATGCATTCATTCCATAAATATTTGAGTGCCAGTATCTTGCACTTGATTGAAAGAATGATAGAAAGCTTAGCACTGAATAGATCCCCCCTAAAAGAATGCTAGAGGGCACCAATTCCCAAGACACCTGTCCTGGCATCCCCCTTTCTGTTGAACTGATATACTAAGAGCATCCCTACCTCCTCACATTTAGCCCCATGCATCTCTCTCTCCCATCCAATGCCATTAAAAACCATGAAGAAGCCGGCCGTGGTGGTGCACACTTGTAATCCCAATACTTGGAAGGCTGAGACAGGAGGACTGAGGGTTCACAGCCAGCCTCAGCCACTTAGTGAGGCCCTCCACAACTTAATGAGATACTGTTTCAAAATAAAGAATAAAGCCGGGTATGGTGGCGCACCCTTGTAATCCCAGCATTTGGGAGACTGAGACTGGAGGATCCGGGTTCACGGCCAGCCTCAGCTGCTTAGTGAGGCCCTGCACAACTTAGTGAGACCCTGTTTCCAAATAAAGAATAAAAAAATAGGGCTGGGGCTGTAGCTTGGAAGTAGAATGTCCCCTGGTTCCGTCCCCAGTACTGCAAGAAAGAAAGAAAGAGAGAGGGGGGGGAGAGGGAGAAAGAAAGAAAGAAAGAAAGAAAGAAAGAAAGAAAGAAAGAAAGAAAGAAAGAAAGAAAGAGAGGGAGGGAGGGAGGGAGGGAGGGAGGGACTGGGGGGGTATAGCTCAGAGGTAGAAAGAAAGAAAGAGAGAGAGAGAGAGAGAGAGAGAGAGAGAGAGAGAGAAAGAAAGAAAGAAAGAAAGAAAAATAGGACTGGGGGGTATAGCTCAGAGGTAGAATGCCCCTGGGTTCGATCCCCAGTAGCACGCGTGCACGTGTACACACACACACACACACACACACACACTGCACACAGTCGTGACTCTTGTTTTCATGCCTTTTGCATCTCCGGTAGAGAAGCTTCTGTGAGTCCCTGCAGTTCCCAGGCAAAGGACACACATGCAGGTGTGTCCTGGTGGCAGCAATGCTGATCCAGCTCCACAGCGAGGCAGGTGTTAAATTGCCCCCTGCCTTCCTGAGAGTCCAGGCTGTGGACTGGCCTCACATTTGGAGAGATTTTTAACAGCTTTCCAAAGACAGCCATTGCCACCTAAAGTGTTTCCCCCAAGGCTCAGCAGGTTTAAAAATGGAAGACAGGAAGGTAATAAAGAAATGATAGAAGATACGGAACAGAAAAAAATGAAGCAAAGCCACAGGGGGAAGGAAAAGCCAACCCTTCTGAGAGACTGTGGAGAAATGACAGGACTTTTGATAATTGTTGTTACAGAGCACCCCAGGGCTCTGCAGTATTTTATCTGGGTGACAGATGGATATCCAGGGTTCTTTCTCTCCACCTCGATTCAACTTGCTAAGTTAAATTTCCTGACCTTTCTTTTGACTTGACTACCAGACTTCTAGCAGTGAGATTGTCAGACTCCTAGAGCATTCCCTTTTCTCACGGAGATGTGCATGCCACGCGCCAGGAGCAGAAACTACCTCCTTCCTCCTCTTATTTCTAACATACACGATGGCCTGACTAGAGAGGTCTTTATTTACTAGTAAGTATTAAGCCTATGTGCTTATTATTATTAGAGCTACTCTTTCTCTACCAATATGCAAATAAGCAATGAATGTCCAGTCTTGGTGGTCTGGTTAATTCAACACAAAGTTTCCCAGCTTCTCAATTTTCTACCTATTAGGCTGTAGAAAAACAAAACAAAACAAAAAAACAGTCTATGTCTTGGTAGACAAAGATTCCAGTGCCAGTTGTCCCTCTGGCTGATAGTGGGACCTTGTAGAGATCCTTTGATTTTTCTGTGTTCCAGTTTTCTTGTACCTCTGAGCTACACCCCCCAGCCCTATTTTTTTTTTTTTTTTTTTTTTTTTTTTTTTTTTTTTTTTTTTTTTTTTTTTTTTTTTTTTTTTTTTTGCAGTACTGGGGATTGAACTCAGGGGCATTCTACCTCCGAGTTATATCCCCAGCCCTATTTTTTATTCTTTATTTTGAAACAGGGTCTCACTAAGTTGCGGAGTGTCTCACTAGGTAGCTGAAGCTGCCCGCAAACCCAGATCCTCCGGTCTCAGCCTCCCAAATGCTGGGATTACAAGCGTGCACCACCATGCCTGGGTTCTATTTTTTATTCTCTCTTTTGAAACAGGGTCTCACTAAGTTGCAGACGGCCTCACTAAGTACCTAAGGCTGGCTAGGAACCCTGATCCTCCTGTCTCAGCCTCCCACGTACAGGGATTACAAAAGTGTGCCACCACGCCCAACTTTATTGTGTATATTTAAGGTACACGACATAATGTTGTAAGATACATATACAAGCCAGGCGTGGTGGCGCATGCCAGCATTCCCATTATTACTCCGGAGGCTGAGACAGGAAGATCACAGGTTTGAGGCCAGCCTCAGGTACTACAGACTGTTTCAAAACAAAACAGAACAAAACAAAATATAAAGAGTCTAGGGATATTGCTCAGAAGTAGAATGTCCCTGGGTTCAATCTCAGGTACCAGAGAAAGAAAAAAAAAAGATACATATAATACAATATAGTGCAGTGGTTATGATAGTAAAACAAATTAACATATCCATCATCTCCCGTCTCCCCAAGAGCTGCAGTAAGTACTCATTTAGCAAAAATCCTGAATACACCATTATTAACTAGAGCCCTCGTGTTTTACATTAGCTGTTTCTACTTGTTCATCCTACGTATTTTCTACTATCTTCATCTCCACATTTCCTCTCTTTCCTACCTTTGGTAACTACTGTTTTATTTTCTCTTTCTATGTATTTGACCTTAAAGATGACTACTTTTTATTTTGCCCCATAGATGGACATTTCCCCAGATACTTCTTGTGACAGTTTTGATAATAACTGCTCTAAAATATATCATCGCTGCCCAACATACACATGAATACAGTTATAAAATGCTCGATGTGTGGACGGCTTTCAGATTTAAAACGAAAGCTCAGGAAAAGCATGCCATGATGTGTATTTCCTTTTGTAAAATTCTCTGCTAAAGAAGGACTAGTCTTACTTAAGTACCCTAGTTGCCATCTTTCTAAGTGATCAGAATGAGTCTGTGTCTTAATATTTTAACATAATACTGTAGTGCCCAAATATGTAACCTATACGATTAGTTGTATAAGGCTAGATAAGACTGATAGAATTCATTATACATTTACAACCTCCTCTGTTGGCTGATTTGTGGGCAGGTAATTTCACTGTCAAAAATCCAGTTTGCAGCTGGGTGTGATGTCGCATGCTTGTAATCCCAGTACTTGAGAGGCTGAGACCAGAGGATCCGGGTTTGTGGCCAGCCTTAGCTATTTAGTAAAGCTCTCTGCAGCTTAGTGAGATCCTGTTTCAAAAATAAAGAATAAAAAAATAGGACTGTGGGGGTATAGCTCAGAGGTAGAATGCCCCTGCATTCAATCCCCAGTACTGCAAAAACAAAACAAAACAAAACAAAACAAAAAAAATTTGCTCCTGCTTTCTGATACTTGATGTGAATTTTAATTGATATTGCTTTAGTTCCATCTCTTCTTTTAATTTTCTCATCTAATGTGATTTGATCTGTTTTTCTAATAGCGATTGCTTGGGGAGCTGTCAGAGGTAACCCACATTTGTTCCTTCCTGACAATGCTTTATAATATAGTTTTTTTTTTATTATTTTTATTCAGTCTCTGGACTTAACACCCTCCAAATGGTCCAGCTGTGCTTAGTTGACACTGCAGAGCTCCAGAGAGACCAGATTTAGGAGTGGGTGGGAGGATGTGTGATTCAGAGTAGGTTAAAATGTTTAAAAAAAAAACAGTTCAATTTTAATGGCTTTGTTGGGCTTACCTGCATACTTTCCCCTAGAAGCAGAATCTTGCATGATGAATCAGGAGCTTCTCTCTCTCAATAACTCACTTTAACCCTTGGCAATTTTTACTCAGCTTTAGTTGCTAAAGAAAAGTGACTCATTCCAACTTCACTATCAATAGGAAAGTAAATTTCCTATGAGGTCTAGTAATTTAGTAATTCCAACTTCTTTTTTTGGGGGGGGCATTCTACCTCTGAGCTACACCCTCAACCCTTTTGAAGATAATTTTTATTTTGAAACAGGGTCTCGCTGAAGATTATTTTTAGTTTGAAACAGGGTCTCGCTAAGTTGTTAAGGACCTCACCAAGTTGCTGAGGCTGGCCTTGAACCTATGATGCAATGCTCCTGTCTCAGCCTCCCAGGTACTGGGATTTCAGGCGTGTATCCCCCAGGCCTGGCAATTCTGACTTCTTTTAGAGAAACACAAAAGAAGAGTCAGTTCTAGACGGGACTTCAAGTTTGCGAGCACTCACAGGTGCGAGCGAGGAATGGGCAGGTAATGATGGAGAAACGAGGCCCACCAGGTCCAGCAGGTGGCCCGCTTTGCCGGCAAACAAGGGCCTTGTGGGACCTGGGACCTTCTGTGCTAATTGCTGGGAACGTCTCCTGCTTGGACTTGGCGCTTCAGCACCCTGGGTGCAGGAGGAAGAAACTCAGAGTACAATGCCAGTCTCCAAACTTTCCATGAGTTGGAGGTGCACAGGAGTTCTGTACTTCTAACCAGAGGCAGCAAGAGACAGGGGCAGTGGAAACAAGCGCTCAGGTTGAGCAGCAGGCGAAGGGTGTGGAGACTACGGGGAGCACCATAGGAGAGCGAGGTCAGCCTTCAGGGCTGCTCCTGACTCCTCCACACCCATGACCACAGACCAGCTCGCAGCAAAGCTGACCTGGTGGACCTCTTAAAACAGGTCTCGGTGACCCTAGTGAAGCGCTGCTTCTTGCTTCTGATGTCAGAGATTGGAAGCATGAGGCGGGAGGAAAGGACTCAGAAACTAGAAAGATATGCAAGTAAATAGCATACGTGGCATAAGTCATGAAGACTGCTCCCATGAGTCGGGGATTTGCATGTGGGCTTTATTTTCTAGAACCTATTATTTCTGGTAGGTCGTCCCGATAACGCTGCATTATATAGCACTGACAGATGAATGGAGCGAGGCACAGAACATTTGGCCAGCCTGTCTTCAGGCGTGCCTGTGTGACAATAACACCCAGGATATTCGGTTTTCCGCAGTGCTCTTTGAATGGGGAGCAAAACACTGGCTGTTCTTGTTTTTATGAAAGCAGAAGATATGAATCATATCTTGGAATGCAGACCTCATAGCTCTTTTGGCTTATGCATGCTTTAAAAACAATAATTGCAGCTCTGATACTCTTGAAACATTAATGGGGGAAGGATTCACAAACCCTTCCTGAAATTGCATGCCAAGAACATGTCTGTTGAGGGGACATTGCACACATATTAGCCAGGTGACCTTGGTGTGTGCTAAGTACTCCATTGTGGTGATGCGTGCTGCGTTTTGAGTGCATTAAATATCTTATTGGCCCAAATATAGGAAGGCTATTTTGCAGGGGATGACATTAATAATAATGCATTCTAATAATGTTATTAAAAATATTGGAAAGGCTTCCCGACCTTGACTGCTAAGGCATTGGCAGTCTGTTTCTGTCCTGTCTGGCTTTATGGCAGAATCTTACCCATCCCTGCCTGGCACCTCTTTCCCTTCTTCTTCCCCTGGTACACAGCAGCACTACAGACCCCTCTCTGAGTTCTGCTTCCATCCTTGGGTCACACCCTGGCCACCGGCTCCGCCTGCCCTGGTTGGTGAGCAGGGGCGTTGGGGACACAAAGGCAGAGATGTGATGTCCTCCCCGCAAATTTCCACCTGTGCCGCTTGCTGTGAAGGCATCTGCAATGAGGTTGGTGTGTGGTGTTGTGCTGTGAGTAACAGCTTAATTTAAAAACGATGTCTGTGCGTGGTTTGTGTGTGTCTTTATGTTTTTAATCTCTGTGGAAAGAGGGGAGAGGACTGTCTGGAGATCAACCTTACCTTATATTTGGGCCAATTTAGAACCTCAGAGTAAATGCTGTTCCAATCAAAGGACCAGATTACCAAAAGGTCTCCTTGCATTTTATATGCTAATCCTAAATTTTAGGGTAATTAAAATTGTGCCAATGCAGTATGTAAGCTTTTACCTCAGTTACACGTCATTGCTGCCTGTATCTTTGATTGTACAAAGATGGGCCTTTTGAGAATTTGGAGTCTCTTACAATGCACTTGTCTGTCAGTTCAAAGTATTTTATTTAACGTTTAACTTTTTTTACTATTGTGGAATATATAAGGAATATATAAAAATACTGTTATGATAGCCTATTAATCATAGTTTAAAAATTACTGAAAAGCATTGTGCATTTTATCAAACCTGTCTTTTAAAATATAAATTCCACATACCTTTTGTCTAGTTTGTGAATTGCAGTCATAAACATTTCACTAAAGACTGTGTGTGTGTGTGTGTGTGTGTGTGTGTGTGTGTGTGTGTGTGTGTGTTACAAACTCAGGGCCATGAGCATGGTAGGCACTTGCTCTGCTATTGATCTACACCCTCCGCCCTAAAGACAATATTTATGCCCACAACCATCCACCCACAAATAAACATTTGTGTGTGTGTGTATGTGGCACTGGGGATTGAATCCAGGAGCATTCTACCTCCGAGCTACACCCCCAGCCCTATTTTAATTTTATTTTGAAACAAAGTCTTACTAGGTTAATGAGAGTCTCACTATTTCCTGAGGCTTTCCTCAAATCTGCGACCCTCCTGTCTCAGTCTCCCAAGTACTGAGATTATAAGCATGAGCCACCACGCCCAGCCAAATAAACATTTTAACAATGAAAATTTCTGATTTTAGTAAACAGTTATTAAGGTGGTGGCAGAAAAGTTTGGGCCTTGAAAAAATTCATAACAGTGTTTTAAAATTATTTGTTTGTTTTAAAGCCGAGTCCCTTTATTAACTGTAATATTACTCCTTCTCCTTAACAAATTACTTGGAAAAAAAAAAAAACAGACCTAAAAACCTCTGAGTACTGTGTACATTTAAAATAAAAGAATAAGCGACACTTAATGCTCTTAACAATGACTTCTAGTGCTGCTAGAAGTTATTATTAGTGTAATTTATAAAACAATCAGAAATCATTTGACCTTCCCTGGTTTTAGGTGAGTCCAAGTAGCATTTAGTTTTCTTGACATTCATTATTATAATGCTACTTGTTCTTGGTGTGTCTTTGGGGCTCCTTAAACTTACATATCGACTCTGAACAAATACGCAGAATGTTTAAAAGATGATTTTTCACCATATAGAATTAGAAGTGTGCACATATATGCGCACACACACACACACACACACACTCGCACATTTTTATAAATTCACACCTAAGTTTAAAATAAAGAGCCAATGATGTCCTGTTAATGTATACTTTGTTTTCCCAGCCTAGGTTTGCCTTTTTTCCAATTCTGAGTTAATTATTTGTCTTTTTATAGAAACAAAGAATGGAATATGGTCCAAGACCTACAGATGCTCCTTCTGCTCCGTCACCGCCTCCAACGCCAGCTCCCGTCCCTGTCCCCCTCCCGCCTTCTGCGCCAGCACCTGTTCCCCTGTCCAAAGTCCCCGCAAATGTGACTCGTCAGAACAGCAGCCCCAGTGAAAGCAGTGGCAGTGTCCTGCGAGACAGCCAGAGGCACAAGCAGCTCCCGGTGGATCGTAAGTCCTTGAGCCTATTGGTGTTGGATATTGTTAATGATAAACACGAGTTGTTTATTCTTGCATGGTACTTTATCAGTAGCAGAGATTTCCACCTAGTTTCTCATCCTCTACCAAATCCCAAGAAACAGGAAATTTTCTCTGCTCCCCAATGCAGGTGTGTATTTCTGCTCCCCCATGCATGTATTTCTACATCCATTGGATGCAGGCTCTAAAGCCAGACACCATGGAATTTGTATAGCAAAGCATCGCTTACCGGACAGGTGACCTTCCACAATTTAAGGACACTCTTTGGACTGTGCTATTTACTTGATAGGGTGTGTGAGGATTTAATGAGATAATGTATAGTGTTTAGCTCAGTGTTTCCCAGCCGGGGGTGATGTGGCCTTCTGTCACTCTCCTGGGAACATTGGGCAATGTCTGTAGACATGGCTTGGTTTCAGCCCTGGGGCACGATGCTGGCGTCCAGCAGGGAAAGGCTGGGACATTCAGCAACATCCCTCAGCACACAGTGTGGCTCCTAAAATGGAATTATTTGTCAGCATCACTGAGGTTGAAAACCCAGTTGACTTTGACCCAATGCAATGGATGACACAGTAGGAGTAGTCAGTGACTACTTGCTGGGGTCACCATCGTCTTCTTCATCAACGTCACCATCGTCGTCATCTTTCTGTTTCTCTTCCTTATATTTTCTATTCTCAGATATATACATAATCATAGTAGCTTTATATGATAACCTGCCAATAATGACCTTAGACTTGCTCCCCAAAGTCAGAGTTCATGTGATTTAGACTTTAACTTCGTATCTTCATAAATGTAAATTTGATTTTTTTTTTTCATGAGAAGGGTTTATATGAAAACCATGTTGAAACCAACTGACAGAGTCAGGCATGGTGGCGGATGCTGGAAATCCCATTACTTGGAAGGCTGAGCCAGGAAGATCGCAGGTGTGGCCCCGCTTAGCAATTTAGTGAGACCCTTAACAACTTAGCACAACCCTGTTTCAAAATAAAACTAGAAAGAACTGGGGCATGTAGCTCAGAGGACACTAAAGCAGTTACTATTGAACTGTTCTAGAAATTCTGATTAAATGCATTAAATGTAGGTCTACTTTGTGTTGGTTTTTTTGGTGGTCCTGGGGATTGGAGTGGACCCAGTGGCATTCTACCTCCAAGCTACACCACAAACCCTATTTTAAAATTTTTATTTTATTTTTTCTTCTTATATATACATATAATATAAAAGAAGAAAATGTATAAAAACATATTTAAATATATAAATATACATGTACATTTATATTATGTATATATAATACACATATAAATAAATATATAAATAAGAAAATAATTATAAATATATAATATAAATCAATAAGTATATATACATATATAGATATATATGTATTTATACTTTTATTGGTGCATTATAGTCTCACATCACAATGTAGTTCGTAGTGATTGTGACATCCATGCGCACAGCACTTGATGAGCTTTTCCCCGTCTCCCTCCCCTCTCCCCCCTTCCCATATTCTCACATATATCCATAAGGTCAGTGGAACATTTCCCTCACTGATCCTCCCTCTCCTCGCCCCCTCCCCTAGACCACCTCCCTCGCTCCACTGGGGTTTCTCCTCCACTATCTCAAGTTCCTCTGGCATCCCAATTCCTTCCTAGCTTCCCCATATGAGAGAAAATGCATGACCCTTCCCTTTCTGTGACTGGCTAATCTCACTTCACCTAATGGTCTCCAGCTCCATCCATTTTCCTGCAAATGACTTACTCTTGGAACAGGGTCTCTCTTAAGTTGCTAAGGGTCTCCTTAAGTTGCTGAGGCTGGCCTGGAACCTGTGATCCTCCTGTCTCAGCCTCCCAAGGACTGGGATCACAGGCATGTACCAGTATGCCTGGCTACCAGCCTACTTTTATTCATTACTTTTTCCTCCCAAGATGTAGCCATTTAAATAACCTTCGTATTCACATCTTGACTTTATCAGAAAGCTAAAAGAAAAATGAAATTTCAGAAAAGCAATTAATTATAATTCATGTGAATTAAAAAACAATTTTTTTTTTTTTTTTTTTTTTTATAAAAAGACACCAAAGAGCCGGGCGTGGTGGCGCACGCTTGTAATCCCAGCATTTGGGAGGCTGAGACCAGAGGATCCGGATTCGCGGCCAGTCTCAGCTACCTAGTGAGGCACTCCACAACTTAGTGAGACTCGGTTTCAAAATAAAGAATAAAAAATAGGCCTGGGGGTGTAGCTCGGAGGTAGAATGCCCCTGAGTTCAATTCCCAGTACCGCAAAAAAAAAATAAATAAATAAAAAGACACCAAAGAAATAGTTTTTAGATGAGGACATTCTATAAATATTTTCCTTGTTTTTCCCTAAGGAAATCTGCCTCTGGAAGCCACTGCTTCTTTCTTTTTCTTCCCACAAGCCCACACTGCTTTCCTCCTGAGACATCAGCACAGTCATCTTTGACCCCTGGTCCTCTCTGTAACAGGCCTGGGGCAGAGTTCACGAGCAGCTGTCCCCCTCTGGGACTGTACATGGGCCGGAACAGTTTGTTCTTTGTCCCACTCTAAGAAACTAAGAATAACCTAATGGGAAAGAGGCATAGTTTGAATCCTTTTAAAGATAGGGAATTCTCCTGATAATTGTGACTCAGCGTCTTCCGGTCTGCTTTTTGTAAGGAGAAAGGACAGCATTGATATCTAACATATAAACATCGCTCCTCAAATTAGCACATATATTTGTTTCCTTAAAATAATAAAAATGTGCAGTTGCTTATGTCAAGTTGCTTTTCAAAGTATCTCAAAAGCATAGCATACTTTTGACATTAAATTAATGTATTCGACATTAAATAAAAAAAGTTTGTGTAGTACTGGAGATTGAAAACAGGGGTGTTCTACCTCTGAGCCACACCCCCAGCCCTGTTTTATTTTTTATTTGGAAACAAGGTCTGGCTTGGTTGTTTAGAGTCTTGCTGTGTTGCTGAGCTTGTCCTTGAACCTGTGATCCTCCAGTCTCAGCCTCCCAATACTGAGAGTATAGGTGTGCGCCACCATGCCTGGCTTCTATTTCTCTTTATAAACCAAATTTTTTCTTGCTAGAATGTTTTGGGGAAAGAGTTGTTTTCTGAATGAACCATCTTCTAGAACCAGATAGAACTATTTAAGTGTGTATTTGTTGAAAGCTAGATTTCTCTCAACTGTCTTTGCTACGAAAAGTCCCTGTTTATTGCCCAAACTTCTCACAAAGCCAAAGGGGAAGGAATTTGAAAGTGAATATTCATAAAAACTTCATCAAGCTTGGTGTGGGGGTGCACACTTATAATCCCAGTACTTGGGAGACTGAGACTGGAGGACCCGTGTTTGTGGCCAGCCTCAGCTACTTAGTGAGTTCCTCCTCAACTTAGTGAGACCCTGTTTCAAAATAAAGAATAAAAATAGGACTGGAGGTGTAGCTTTAAGGTAGAATGCCCCTGGGTTCAATCCCTAGTACTGAAAAAAAAAAAAAAATCACAAAAACAAAAACAAAAAAACTTCATCAAATAGTCATGCTAGGTCAAGGAACCACCATGCCTATTTTTCAAACATAGCAGTTGCCTGGAGCGAGAACCTTTTTGCTGGAGAATAACTGTGAAGAGCTGCTAGAGCCAGGGGTCACCCAAGCCCCTCATGCTGGTTGATCATGGAATCCAGAAAGTTCCAGAAAGCTCCTTCTCTGATGGCTTTTGACGATACCAACACATGGGTCATGGATTGCTTTGGGTTTCCTCTGTCTCCTTTGAAATGCTGGTCCTTCTATTTGAGTTTAATCTTCTGCCATCAGAATTGTTATTTTTAGAGAGAGGTGTGAAGTTAGTCTGGTTTGGTACAAGCTAGCACATGGAAACTGGAAACCAAAAGCCAGGAGCAGGTGACAAAGAGGTTTTTGTATTTCCTGGAAGAAGATTATAGGGCAGAATGCAGACTGGTGCTCTCTGGATTAGTGGCTAAGTCATTGGATGAGAAAGCAAATGCTTTCGTGTGGTGACACTTTTTTTATTTTTAACTCCTTTGAGACATAGTCATGTGCTGTATGGAAGTATAATGTAGTGATTTTTGTGTGTGTGGTACTGGGGATTGAACCCAGGGGCATTCTACCTCCGAGCTCCACCCTAACCCTATTTTTTTTTCTTTATTTTGAAACAGGTCTCACTAAGTTGTGGAGGGCCTCACTAAGTAGCTGAGGCTGGCCATGAACCTGTGATCCTCCGGTCTCAGCCTCTCAAGTACTGGGATTACAAGCGTGCACCACCACGCCCAGCTAATGCAGTGATTTAAGAGAGTTAACTAAGCCAGGTGTGGTGGTGCACGCTTGTAATCCCAGCATTTGGGAGGCTGAGACTGGAGGATCTGGGTTCGCGGCCAGTCTCAGCTATCTAGTGAGGCCCTCTGCAACTTAGTGAGACCCCGTTTCAAAATAAAGAATAAAAACTAGGGCTGGGGGTATAGCTCAGAGGTAGAATGCCCCTGAGTTCAATCCCCAGTACTGCAAAAAAAAAAAAAAAAAAAAAAAAAAAAAAAAAGAGAGAGAGAGCTAACTAATGAAATGCAGGTAGTGTGTTACTTAAATGTGACAATCAATACTATTCTCTTTCACTCCCTCTAGCTCTGGTTCCTTCTTTCCTTCCTTCCTCCCTCTCTCCCTTCTTCCTCCTCTCTTCTTTTTCTTTTTGGATGTCTTCAAAAGGTTTCCTAAATACTTGAGGCATTAAAAAAATTATACTGATATAACTCTATCTGATTATATCATACTTTTACTTATTTCCCAAGGACATGAAACATTTTCTAAAACACTTTGCCTGGGAAGGAAGGAAGGAAGGAAGGGAGGGAGGGAGGGAGGGGGGGGGAAGGAGGAGAAGGAGGAAGAAGAGGGAAAGAGAAATAAAGAAAAGAGAGAAAGGGAGAGAAGGAAAGAAGGAGGGGGGAGAGAGAAAGAAAGAGAGAGAGAGGAAGGAAAGGGAGGGAGAGAGAGATAAAGAAAAAAGAGAGAAAGAAAAGAGAGAGAAGGAAGGAGGGAGGGGGAGAGTGAGAAAGAAAGAAAGAAAAGAAAAAAGAGACATGAGAAGAGAGAGAGGAAGAGAGGGAGGGGACGGAAGGAACGGCAACATCACAAAAAGCTCCCTTAGGGACAAGGTCATTTCCTTTTGCCAAGTTAATTAGCTAATTGGATTACTACATCAATTCTTTGCTCTTCATTCTTGAAAACAGTATGCAGATAACTTAATGAACCTATGCATACATACACATATGTTTTTAAATACACACGTAAACACAATGTTCCTCTTCCTGTATTTTCATTTCTTTCCTGTGTTTCTCACAATGGGGTGTTCATATACACACCTCCTTTCCCATAAGCATAAAATGGCCAGGGGAAAAGGACAGTAAATAAGTTAATTACAGGTGGTCTGAGTCACTCTGACCATAAAGCAGCCCTAGCTGAAACTCAGAACATCAATTCTAGCTAAATTCTGTCTCTGGTGGATATGATGACCTTGGCAGATCATTTCTGTGTTTGGCCTCCATCTTCCTCTGTAGATATTTAAAGGGTTTGTACGGGATGATTTTCAAGGACTCTCTCAGTGAAAAAATTCAGGAGAATGACTCATTCATTCCCTGGTTCCATGAGTATTTCTTGAATCACTATATTCTAGTTACTGGGGATGTAGAAGCAAACAAAACAGAAAATTCTTTTTGTCTTGAGGCTTATAGTTTAATAATAAAAAAGGCAGATAAATAAGAGCATCGATGGAAAAGGTGGTAAGTACTTTGGAGAATCACGTAGTTATGAAATGACGTGCAGGGATCACTGACGGAGACAGTGCTCAGGCCCAGGAGTGGTCCAGGCTCTGTGTCCTGGAGTGCGTCACCACTGGGCTCAGGCCCAGGAGTGGTCCAGGCTCTGTGTCCTGGAGTGCGTCACCACTGGCCAGGGGCATAGGACAATCAGCAGTGTGTGGAGTCCAGGGGACCCCAAGAAGAAAGTGGAACCTCTCCCTTCAAACAGTGCTGATAGGTTAAACGAGACTGTAGCTGGGTATGCGTCACTGGAGCATAACAAAATGTAGTAGAAAAGCTGGGCATGGTGGCGCACGCTTGTAGTCCCAGCATTTGGGAGGCTGAGACCGGAGGATCCAGGTTCTCGGCCAGCCTCAGCTACCTAATGAGGCACTCCGCAACTTAGTGAGACCCTGTTTCAAAATAAAGAATAAAAAATAGGGCTGGGGGTGTAGCTCAGAGGTAGAATACCCTTGGGTTCAATCCCCAGTACCGCCAAAAAAAAAAAAAAAAAAAATGTAGTAGAAAGATAAAGGTGGAAGCAAAGAAGCAAATTGCAAAGAACCTAAGAAAACAGGATAATAGGAATTGGAGTCAGCTAGTGTAGATAGCTTTGCATAGAGTTTTGCCTCCAGGAGAGCAGAGAAATAGCTGGGGGCTGGTAGGCAACCTCCTAAGAAAGGGCTAAACTAACAACTAGAGAAATAATAACAAAATAATAGCATATTTGGCTGGGCGTGATAGCACACACTTGTAATCCCAGTACTTGGGAGGCTGAGACAGGAGGATCGCAGGTTTATGGCCAGCCTCAGTTACTTAGTGAGGCCCTCCACAACTTTGTGAGACCCTGTTTCAAAATAAAGAACAAAAAATTGGGCTGGGGGGACTCAGAGTTAGAATCCCCAGTACCACACACACACACACACACACACACACACACACACACACACACAAAAGCAGCAGCATATTTGTATGGTGATGAAATGACTGAGTCAGGGGCACATTGATAACTCAGGATCAGTTCCCAGGGTATCCCAGTGTTTGAATAGGCCGGAGCTTGGGCTCTGGCGCACTGGCCTTGGGGGTGAGGAAGCAGGTGGTCGTTGGCTCAAGCAATAGGCAGGGAGGCAGAGTGCCTGGGAAAGTGTGGGTAGAAGGGGCACGCCGGGGGAACTAGAGCCATTCCCTTCCAACTCCTTCATTGTTTTCAGAAATTGCAGAGCGAGCTCATGAGCGTGAGGGTTGGGGGAATAGGGCTAGAGTGGAACAGTGGGCCGAGGCAGCTGCTACAGGTGGTCCAAGGCAGGCTCTCCCAGCCCGGGCCGCCTGGCAGGTGAGGCTGGCTTACTCTGTGCGGTGGGAGGCTGGCCTGGGCCTCCTAGGACTTTGCCTGCAGCCCAGGCCTCTGCCCCTGCATGACAGTCATCGGCTTTCCTGTTTACTGCCCTCGGCAGGACAACCACAAGTATCTCTAGGCATAGCTGACTGTCCCCTGCAGCAAACATGTCCCTAGTTGAGAACCACTGGTCTAGGGAAATGTAGGACGGTCAGGGAGCAGGAACCGAGACAGTGGGGACGGGGCCATGAACTCCACAGGCGACCCCCGGGCATGTGTCAGAGCTGGTGGCCCAGGCACAGAATCCAGGGGACGATAGACTCGCCTGGGGCTAGGACTTCGCCGGATGAGGGCAGCAGAGAGGGAAAAGAGGCAGCCTGGGCATTGTCTTCATAAGTGATCGTGGAGTTGTTACCCTGGGTCATGATAAATTGGAGGGAAGATGGCGGCAGGAGCCCTGGAACGTAAGCGCGGCCGGTTCCAAGCGCCCTGGGGATTGGAGCTCTAGAGAGAGGGCCAGGGGGCTTTTCAACCCTGATGTCCTCTCCATTGGTGTCCAGGAAGGAAGTCCCAGATGGAGGAAGTGCAGGACGAGCTCCTCCACAGGCTGACCATCGGCCGGAGCACTGCCCAGAAGAAGTTCCACGTGCCACGGCAGAACGTGCCAGTCGTCAACATCACGTACGACTCGACTCCCGAGGAGGTGAAGGCGTGGCTCCAGTCCAAGGGGTTCAACCCCGTGTAAGTCTCACTGTGGGTCCTGGAGGGGTCTGCGTGGGAAGCGTGGTTGGGTACTTACGTGTCCCAAAGGACTCTTAACAAAGTGTCCAAGCCCAGATTGCCTTCTTTGTTTTTTTTTGTTTTTTTTTTTTTTTTTTTTTTTGCGGTACTGGGGATTGAACTCAGGGGCATTCTACCTCCGAGCTACACCCCCAGCCCTATTTTTTATTCTTTATTTTGAAACTTAGTCTCACTAAGTTGCGGAGTGCCTCACTAGGTAGCTGAGGCTGGCCGCGAACCCGGATCCTCCGGTCTCAGCCTCCCCAATGCTGGGATTACAAGTGTGCGCCACCACGCCCGGCTGCCTTCTTTGTTTTATACTCAAGAAATGATTCATGATTCACAGCTAAAACCAACAAACAAAAAAACCTCCAAAATATAAAAAAAAACCCCACACACATATAATGTATATACAAATATATGTGTATGTATGTATATATGGAAGACTCAGAAATAACTCTTTGTGGGATGCCACTCTGTTTTCTAGATGTCACCATCCATTCATCAGTGGTCCCTTAGGCAGCTGTGAGCAGCTGTTTAGACCGGTACCTTTGCTTCTCCCCCATTACACAGTCTCCGGGTTGCCCAGGGCAGGATATGGTCTTCGTGGGACTTCCCAGACCATATAGGACATGTAGTATTAGCTTTCTTGCTGTTACAGGATATGGTGTCCCAGGCATATAGAATCGAGGTAACTTTACCTGTCATCAGTTATAATCTTTTTTTTTAATCTGAAATTTTCTTTTTTTAAAAAATTTTTATTGGTGCATTGTAATCATACATGTTTGTTAGGTACAAGCTGGTAAAGGCATATATGCACACATTTCTCATTTTACCCTTCCCCAATTCCCGGTCAGTTATAATCTCAATAGAACTTTGTCTTTAGTGAACCCATGCTACAGGTCCTGCTTATCTATGGAAGTTGATAAACATTTTATGTATAGTTAGGACCATGAACTACCTGAATAATATGTATTCTAGGAACTTGGACATATTATAAACCCACTACGATCGAAAGAGGAATAATGGTTCGTCCATTGGCAGATTATGAGGAAGCTATCAAGTCGTCCTATGAAACACCAGATTTCAAGGAATTCACATTAATAATGATCCTAAGCCCTGCTAGATCCCTTGGATGCTTCATAAGCAGTCATCTTGTATAGCCTCAGGGCCATGAGGATGAAAGATCTCCTCACAGCCTTAACTCAGCACTGTAGTGGCGTTTAATAAGAGAGCTCACGTAGGGGACACGTAAAAAGAGAAGTTACTAGCAGAAACCAAAGTTTATCTCTTTTGCTTTTTTCCAGGCAATATTTTTAATGCTCTGAATTTTTAAATTTTGTTTTTCAGGACTGTCAATAGTCTTGGCGTATTAAACGGTGCACAACTTTTCTCTCTCAATAAAGAGGAACTGAGGACCGTGTGCCCTGAAGGGGCCAGAGTCTTTAGCCAAATCACCGTCCAGAAAGCTGCACTAGAGGTAAGACTTGCAAAGCTCCTTGGGTGCTGTGTTTCTGCTTTAGACCAGAATATGCACCGCAGGTTGAAAAGCTCCACGAACAACCATGCGTGTCCATATTGGCCACTTCCCCTTTTCTACAGAGCTCCATTACACTGGACTCGACTTTTATATATTCATCACCAGAGACATCAATGAGCATTGGCAAGGAGATTGATTGTTTACGAGTGTTTATATAACCACGCTTGAGCATATACTTTTGAACATTTCACCGAAGGCATATGTCCTCATTGAGTCCATTCAACTAGTGCTGTAGAAATTTTAATTTTGCCAAAGTCAAGGGAATCCACATCTGAGTTAGTAAATGCCTCAAGAGGCCAGAACTCTTTTTGGGTGTTCTTAATATTTAGTTTGGAGTTCCCAGTAAGTTATAAGGTCTTAAAACTCTGGCTATGGGTCTTAAGCCTGGTTATGCATCTAAGTAAAGAAAGGGGGAATATTAGGTGGAGATCTTTGAAAACAGAGAGCCCTGGGTAGTAATTACTTAATCATACTTCTCTGTGTAAAAGCAGAGAGTAAATATCATCTAGATTGGATGCTTAAACTTTCTCATATCCTACTCTTCTTAAAATAGGCTCTGGAAGGATGGTTTCCAATTGTTATATCCAAGCTCTTAATAGTTTCTTGAAAATTATATTTGGACTCAAATGAACAAATACAAAATTGGTGCATAATTATCTCTAGTAGGTATATAAATTCAACTGTTAAATAACTTGGGGTGAAAATAGCTTCATGCCTAGAAGGCTGTAACCATTCTCAATTGAGAGAAATTATATTTTCCTCGGAAGTTTTTTCCTACCACATTTATTTCGGGAGTTCTAAATTAGAGTTTGGTGATTGCTTTTTGTATGTTGAGTGTGAATAAGAAGTATGTCTTTTCTCGAGGAGTTTTGTTGCCATTACACATTTGAATTTTGTTAAGAGGGTATAAATTTCCTCCTGAAGGTGTGTTAGAAAATTCCATGTTCCTAAGATTCCAAACTCCTTCCTTCCAGAATGACCTATCATGGCCATTTGCTCTCACTAACCTGGTTGTGATTCCAAGCCAGGCTGACTTCTCTCAAATTGAGTTCCCTTTTAGATTTGTCACTTGTATTGACAGAGGCCTCAGTTGATGAGAGAGAATGATAGGGCTGGGAAACAAGAAAGGCTGCATGATCTTAGAGGGTCAGAACTGTATAAAGGGAAACATGTTCTGAGCCCAGGACTTGACCTTCTTTAAAATCTGCTATAGAAAGATGAATATCTAGCCAGGCGTGGTGGCGCACGCTTGTAATCCCAGCATTCGGGAGGCTGAGACCGGAGGATCCGGGTTCTCGGCCAGCCTCAGCTACCTAGTGAGGCACTCCGCAACTTAGTGAGACCCTGTTTCAAAATAAAGAATAAAAACTAGGGCTGGGGGTATAGCTCAGAGGTAGAATTCCCCTGAGTTCAATCCCCAGTACCGCAAAAAAAAAAAAGAAAGATGAGTATCTTGCTTAACTCCTTGAGAATTTATCCAGTGGTGTGCTTTTTGTACACAGGCACTCTTTCTGTGAGGGAATCTAGAGCACTCTGCAAACAGTACTAACTTGTCTTTATCATGTCCAAATGAAAGGCACCGTGAATGGATCGCCTTAAGGCACTTTATATAAAATGAACAGTGATTTATGTGACATGTGGGTGGACTCCAGAAGCTTCAACTTATATAAAGGGAAACCTTTAATTTTTCTAGAAGAAAACTACAGCAGACTTTTACCTTGAGCCGTGTCATTACAGGACTCGTAGCTGACACAAGCAAATAACCATCTTTCCTGAACTGTGTTTATTTTTCAGGATAGCAATGGCAGCTCTGAGTTGCAAGAAATTATGCGACGGCGACAGGAGAAAATCAGTGCTGCTGCCAGTGACTCAGGAGTGGAATCTTTTGACGAAGGAAGCAGTCACTAGCTTGTAGTTTGTTTCTAAACTCCATTATTCTCGGCATTATTCCAACATGCTTTGTTTTAAGAAGCCTTGAAGGGAATGTCAGACTCATTTTTATTTTTCCTGGTGTACATAGTTTATCGCCATTAAAAACAAAACAGTGAATTCCTGAGTAAGCAGAGGACTTGCCTCGGGACCCCCCCACTTTCTTTTTCTTAAAACTGACAAACTTTCAACTGGAATTATTTTGACTTTGGTAATATTTTTCCTACTTTACCAAAGTGATGTTTCCTCTTTATTAGATCATTTCATTCCTGTTTCATTGTATATGTAGAATTTTTTTTTTTTTTTGGACCAATGGTGAATTTATTCACTGCCACAAAATCTTGGAATTTTCTAAGATGTCGTCCATGATTCCAGGTCTCCTGCAGCCTCCTGTGACTCTGGTGTCTGCCATTCTCACCGAGGCTGACCTCTGCTCACTTAGGCCTCTCCTCTAACATGAAGCTCAATGATAGAATGCTAGATTTATTTAAAGTTCTTAATGCCAACTGTTTAACAACAAAAAAAAATTAATTTGAATCAACTGTAAAATCAGTCCTTGGATGTGCAGATGTAAACTCATGGGGCATTCCCAAGACACTCTGCTTGTCGTGGCTCTGTTGGCTGCAATCCCTTGGACACAAGCTTGCGTTTCAATTTAGTTTATATTCTGCTTATTACATAATACTGTGTTCTTCTATATGAGAAAGCACAAGGGGGAGAGAGGTCATGTACACTCCGAATCTGTTAAAGGAAGTCGAGTGCACTTGGTGTGCGTGACAGTATTTTGCTTAATGAAGGCCTCAGTTATGAATATTGACATAAGTAGTGAAAAGGATATTGGGGCCATTTTATGTGTTTATCTGTGTCAAGTCTTTCTGATAATAATAAAAAAAAAAACACTTAATTTACATGTACTTTAATCTTGTGAAAGATTCTAGACGAGGAAAAGAAAGATACCTAACCTTCAACAAATGTTATTTTTGGAAACGCAATTTTTGTCATTAAATGTTATATTATTTCACATATATAAAGCAGATGTTATGTAAGATTGTTGTATATTATAACATAAATTCATTTAGAGAGATTATCTAGAGTCATTAATTTTTCATAGTGCCTTTTTCACGAGTCAGCTGGAAAGTCTTCAATAAACAGTATTTGCTGTATGTTAACAAATGGCTTCTGTCTCATTGACAAAAAGCTTCTTCACGATGTAGACTGAGGATGAGGATCGAATGGAATGAGGAAAGTAGAAGTTAAGTTAAACACGGCAGCTCATTTCTAGCCTATTTCCTAGTGGGGAAAAGGGGCTCTGCAATTCTTTCTTCATCGCCTTCTTTCTCTCCACTTCTCACTTCATCATCTGTCCTTTTACCATCAGGTTCCAGCTGGTAACAGTGATGAAAACTTATTCACACCATACTTGTGATTGCTAAGTGCTTCCACAAAATATAAGCTATCTACAATAACTCTGGGAGTTGAGTATATGTGCCTGGGTGTGTTAGCGGGGATGGAACCCAAGGGTATTTTACCTCTGAGCTACACCCCCAGCCCTATTTTATTTTATATTTAGAAACAGAATCTTACTAAGTTACTGAGTTTAGCCTCTAACCTGTGATCCTCGTGTCTCAGACTCACAAGTACTAGGATTATAGGCATGGGCAACCATACCCAGCTTGTGAGTTGTATTTGTAGAGATGAGAATATTTGCTTCCTAGAAACCGAGTTCCCCCAGAACATGACAGATCTGAGAGTCTTTCCTCTTCCATCTCTGTCTCTCCATCCTCCTACCCCTCAAATAGAGTAGAGCAAGCATACAAATGAGGAAAGAGAGTTAGTTCAGATTTTATACATTCATAAGCCACAGACATGTATCTATAGCTGAGCTCTTATTGAAATTCTCTGAAAACATAAGGAAATTTAAAAAAAATAAGTTTAAAACATTAAGATAACATGAGTACAAAGCTGCATTTCTGAGAGTAAAAGAATAGTGTCAGAGCAGGGCATGGTGGTGCATTTCTGTAATTCAGATACTCAGGAGGCTGAGACAGGAGGGTTCAAGGCCAGTCTCAGCAACTTAGTGAGACCATATTTGAAAATAAAGAATTAAAAAATAGGGCTGAGGGTGTAGACTGCCTCTGAGTTCAACTTCCAGTACCAAAAAAAAAAAAAAAAGTGGTATAATGTATATCTTTATGCTATAAAATAAAGGAATATGTCAGAGAGGTAGTACTTGCAAGAACCCTTTACCTCACTTAGAGTTGTAGAGCCAAAGACAGGTGATTGATGGAGTTCAGAACTTCAGGAAAGAATCCACAAGTTGGGAAAACAGGTCAGAAAATCCCTGCTGCTGGGACATAGATTTCTGCAGAGAGCATTTCACTTGCTCTGACTACCCCAAATGAACTCTGCATGAGGGAACATAAGACTCACCATGTGGAAGACTCCAGACCCATTCCAGAGGCTTCTCTCTGGAACAACCCCCTTTTCCTTTCAATCACAACCTTCCTTTCATGGCACTGTCATATCTCTAATAAACGTTTATACCCATCCATTTGTGCTTTTGTTTTTTTTGCAAGAATGCTTTCCGCACAGAGGAGCAAGAGCTGGTGCCTCTGAGTGGGGAGCTGTGCTGTTGGTTCTTAAAAGGGAGGAGGACAAACTGGAAATGGGAATCACCTTCTACCTGTGGTATCCATCGGCGCAAAAGTGAATGCCGATTCGCTAATGCTAATTGTCAGCATTGGATTGTGGCGTGACTTCCTTGTTTTCTTTTGGTTCTTGGTGTCCTTGAAACTGGGATTAGGATATTTACTCCATTTTGGACACATTTCAGCTATGATTGTTTTGTTTCCTGCTGCTTCTCTCCTGGAAGACTCACATTTCTCATCAATTAGGCCATTTGAAGTTTTCCCAAGCTCACTGATGCTCTGTCAATACTTACCCAGCTCCCCCCTGTATCCCTTATGTCTGATTATGGATAGTTTCAATTCACTGCCTTTTACAGTTCACAAACCTTGCACTAACATTTCTTCTGCAATGTCTAATCATTTAAAACCACTTCCAGCTGGGCATGGTGGCGCATGCTTGGGAGGCTGAGACTGGAGGATCTGGGTTCTCGGCCAGCCTCAGCTACTTAGTGAAGCCCTCCACAACTTAGTGAGACCCTGTTTCAAAATAAGGAATAAAAATAGGGCTTGGGGTGTAGCTCAGAGGTAGAATGCCCCTAGGTTCAATCCCCAGAACCGAAAACAAACAAACAACAACAAAAAACACTTCCATTGTAATTTTTCATCTCAGAATCTATGATTTTCACCTCCAAAATCTGATTTTAAAAAATCTTCTATGTCTCTACTTGCTCATTATTGCTTGGACTTTATCTGCCATGTGGCATATAGTGGAAATACCCATCTTCAAAGGGGACTCTAGGAAGATGGTAGAGTAGGAAGGACCAGAAATCTGTCTCCTCACCTACATAGCAATGGCACTGGCAGAATCTCCCCCATGTAACCATTTCGGAATTCTTGGATCTATTGCAGGCTTGCGACTTCCAGGGGAAGGCTTGGAGGGTAAGTTGCAGTTAATTTTGCTCACTAACAAAAATGATTAACCAAAATTTAGCTCCTGTCATGGGAGCAGCTATGCACACTCTGCCCTCAGCCCTGTGTGAGGCAGCTCTGCACACGCACACCTTGTAGAGCCAGGGCAGGTGAAAGAGACCCTGAGATCTGTACCCTGCTCGCTTCTGAGCAGAGGGGTGAAGACCGGGCGGGGCCATTGTTGTTGATCCTCTCCACACTGTGCCAGCCCTGCCTGGCAGACTCAAGTCATGTTCAGGGAACTTAAAAGGCAGCCTGGTTTTTTGTTTGTTTGTTTGTTTTCTTTTCTTTTTCACATTTTGGGAGCTAGATGTTGAAGATGGATGCATTCAGAAGCAAGCACATAAAAGGAGGAAATTAGAAAGTCACCATCAGTCCAAAAGAAGGCCCAGGCTCAGGAAACAACTCAGAAGACCTTAAGTTCTATCTCAGTCTGAGCCTCAGAGGAAAGCCTATCATAATTTAAAAAAAAAAAGAAAAACAGAAGGAGGAGGAAGAGGAGAAGGAGGAGGAGGAGGAGGAGGAGGAGGAGGAGGAGGAGGAGGAGGAGGAGGCGGCGGCGGCAGTGGCCCAGCAAATTCTGGAGGAGGAGAATCTGATCCTTTGACTTACCACCTTATTAGAGGCAAATATCCAGCTTGCAATAACGAAGCAAACAAACAAAAATCACAAGACAAACAGAAAAGCAAGGTCCACTCAAAGAAGGAAAAAATAAGCAAAAATAAAAATAGTCCCTAAAAAGAGGATGGTGGGTCTCCTAGATAATGTCTTTAAATCAGCTATCTTAAATATGCTCAAAGAGCTAAAGGAACACGTGGAGAAATTCAAGAAAACTATGCTGACTAAATAAAAATTACAATAGGTAACCTAAAAAGAGAGACACAAACAGAAAAACTCTGATGCTGAAAAGAATAATAATTGAAATGGAAAATTCAATAGAGAGACTCAAAGGGAGATTAGAACAGGCAAAGGAAGAATCAGTCAATTTGAAGATGAAACAAGGGAAATTGCCAAGTATAAAGAAGAGAGAGAGAGAGAGAATGAATGAATGAATGAATGAATGAATGAATGAATGAATACAGTCTAAGGTACCTGTGGGCACCATCAGCCTAATGAACATATGTACTTTGGGAGTCCAGAAAGGATACACTATATGTTCGTTCACAAATGAAGTCTCAAGCCGGGCATGGTGGTACAGGCTTGTAATCCCAGTACTTGGGAGGCTGAGACCGGAGGATCCGGGTTCACGACCAGCCTCAGCTACCTAGTGAGGCATTCTGCAACTTAGTGAGACCCTGTTTCAAAATAAAGAATAAAAAATAGGGCTGGGGGTATAGCTCGAAGGTAGAACGCCCCTGAATTCAATCCCCAGTACCGCAAAAAACAAAAACAACAACAAATGAAGTCTCAATAGGCTTTAAAAGACAGATATATAAAGTGTCTTCTCTGGTCCCAACAGAATGAGGTTAGGAACCAGTGATAGAAGGCTAACTGTAAAATTCACAAATTGGTGGGGATTAAACAACACATTCTTAAGCAATGGGTCAAAGGAGAAATCACAAAGGAAATTAGAAAGTGTTTAGAAATTAATGAAAATTAAAAATAGCATACCAAAACTTATCAGACACAGTGAAAGTGATGTGTGTATCGTATATATATATATATATATATATATATATATATATATATATATACATGATATCATCCTCAAGATCCTTGAATCTGACACAAAATTTCTATTGATATTTGTCTAATAGCTATTTACCCCCTATAATCTTGTTTTTCATTTTTCTGTTAAGCCAATCTAGAGAGTTTTTGTCTCAATTGTTTTATTTTGTCAGTTCAAGAATTTGCATTTAGTAGCCACACACGGTACACACCTGTAATTCCAGTACAGGAGGATTGCAGGATTAAGGCCAGCCTCAGCAACTTAGTGAGACCCTACTTCAAAATAAAAATAAATTAAAAGGGTTAGATGTGTAGCTTGGAGGTAGAATGCTCCTGGGTTAAAAAAAAAATGCATTCAGTTCTTTTATATAGCTTCCATTTCTCTGCTGAGACTTTCTGCTCTTTTATTAAGATACTATTTTCTTTTACTTCTTTGAATGTCCTTTGTTTTATGCAGACATCTGCTAAGACCAACATCATTTGGGCCCTCTCATGTTCAGTTTCTGTTCATTGCTTTTCATCACTACCACATTTATGTCCTATTTTTCTGTTTGTGTGCATACGGCAGATTTTTGTTGTATATTTGACACTGTCAATAATATGCTTTAGATACTTGAGAACAGTCTCTCTTCCTTCGAAGAATGTTTATTCTTGTTCTAGAAGGTGGCATAATGCTGGCCACTTTAATCTCGTCTAGGCTACGTTGTGCTTTGTTAGACTGGAGCTTGGAAAACTCAATGTATTTTTTTCAAGATTTCTTAACTTGGAAAAAAAACCCTCTTTCTTCTAGGTTCTAGGCTTTGTTTCTACCTGGTAAGTATCACTTTTACTATAGTATGGGTCCTTAACATTTCTGAGATATTAGAGAGAGAGACAGAGAGAGAGAGAGAGAGAGAGAGAGAGAGAGAGAATATGAATGTGTATATTTTAGATGCCCAGGATATTTTCTTTCTCAGCTAGATGATTCTCAGGTTTTGAAAAGGTGTCACATAAGTGTCATTTTTACTTTGTTGGACTCCCCCATCACAACTACCTCTGGCAATTCTATTCTATTCTATTGTCAACCTTGTAACAACCAGTCTCTACTAAACTTTGGCTTACGCTGCATGTGCCAAGGATTCATGATATCCACCACTTACCAATTCCCATAACCTCTCTGTGCACAAATCCTCCACTCTGGTACACTTCCTTAGAAATTGCAGCTACGTCTAGTGTCTTGAACTCTGATCTTTGCCTCCTCGGTTTAGGGACTAACTTGCTCCTCTTAGTCCTGGCACACTGCACTGAAGTTGGGGAATTGTACCCGGGCAGAGAGCCAATGAGTTTCCTCATCCCACAAATGGCATCCTTGTTCTACTTATAAAATGTAGCCAATAGATTATATCTCTTTCCTTTTCATTAATAGACCCTGGGTCATGGGAAACCAATTCTCTAATCACTTGAAACTCTTCCTTTCATCCATTCCTCTAAAAATAATTTTAGAAAATTTTTGAGACTTATTTATTTATAGAGGCTGTACTGGGGGTTGGGTAGAGAGCTTTTGTTTTCTTCTCAAAGGTTGTATAAGGAAACTGGAACAATATTAGCTGTAGAAGCTGTGGTGGCACACACTTGTAATACCAATACTTGGGAGGCTGAGACAGGAGAATCACATGTTCGAGGCTGGCCCCAGCAATTTAGCAAGGACTTGTTTCCAAATGAAGAATAAAATAGGACTGGGGGTGTAGTAGAATACCCCTGGATTCAATCCTTACTATGAAATAAGAAAAAAAGAAAGAGAGAGAGAAAGAAAAAGAAAGAAAGAAAGAAAGAAAGAAAGAAAGAAAGAAAGAGAAAAAGAAAGAAAGAAAGAAAGAAAGAAAGAAAGAAAGAAAGAAAGAGGAGGAAGGAAGGAAGGAAGGAGAAAGGGAGGGAAGGAGGGAGGAAGAGAAGAAGGGAAAAAGAGGAAGGAAGGAAGGAAGGAAGGAAGGAAGAAGGAAGGAAGGAAGGAAGGAAGGAAAAAGGAAAGAAAGCTGTAGAGATTCAACAAAGGAATTTATGTGAAGACTGATTCTCGGTAGGAGGTAATTAATGTTCATTCAATAAACATAAGTGTCTAAGAGTCAGGTATTCATAGAGCAGCCTAGATAGGGTCCCTGCCATCAAGGAACATAAAATCTAAAGAACTGTTTTACCTTTTATCCCCATAGCCTCTCTCATTGATCTCCTAATGCAACGCTGTATCCTAAAACAGGCAGTACTGATTTCCCAGAGCCTGTGTTTCTATGCTTGTGACATTTAATTTTTTTCCCACAGGATGGATCTTTAAGTTAATATCTAGCATGAGAGATCTTTGTAGGGTTGAACAAAGGGCCTCTTGGGATGAATTGGAAAGAGAAGGCAATTTGTCATTCTGACTTGTCTCTTGGGTATTCTTTTTCTTATTTAAAGCAAAACAAAGTGCTCATAAATCCATGGTTGCTATAGGTGATTGCCAACGAAGGCTTTGCTTTCCCAGGAGTTCTGGGTCCTATGTAGGAATTTCAGTTTAAGCCCATGAGTCACTTTTTCCCTTCCTGTCCATTCTCTTTCCATTCTTCCAGTTCCCTCGTCCCTTCTTTTCTCCACATTTCCAAGACCTCCTCCCTCATCACTTCGCAGCCTCCTCTGCTTACCTCTGAGCCTTCCCGGTCTCAGAGCTGAACGCCAGGGCCCTGAGCCCAGCTTTTTGGGAAGTCCTCAGTTTGGGGGGGAGTATGGGGGAATGCTCCGCAGAAGGAAAATATCTTCTACTATCCAAATGTTTAGATTTGCCTTGTTGCATCAGTGTGAGAAAGGTGTGTGAAAATGCTTGTCAAATTCTGATCAGGTGAATGGAATTACTGAGAACCTCACAATTAGATACTGAATTGAATTGGGGAAGTTGTGGCTCGTGAGTGCTCTGAGATTACGAACGTCCCGACTCTAGATTTCTGTATGTGTTGAGACACTTCCAAAGATGACGCCTCCCTCGGAGCCTTGGGTACAGGGCCTCGAGCTTGGTGCAGGGAGGAGGTGGGCAGTGGGCCAAGATTTCTGCCAGGCCCAGATGGTCCTGGTCTAGGCCAATCTCCTGGGCTCCTTCCTTCCTGAATGCAGTCCCAGGCTCTAGTGCCAATTCCTGCTCCTTTTTTTTTTTTATACCTGGGGTGGGAAAGCCCAGAAACAGTCATTTTTCTCGCACATGGCTTTAGCATGAAACATAATCCCCTAGCTTCAGTCATTCTTGTAATTAAAAAAAAAAAGTATAATTACAATGCACCAATAAAAGCATATAAAAATAAATAAATGAGTGAACATACAGGCCCTTTCAGTCTAAGGAAAAACTTGGGTATAATACATACACACACACACACACACACACACAATTAAAATCTATACATCTTCCTTCACATTTTATAATTTCTTATTCTGAACTGGGATTATATGCTTAGGCCTTATGCCTCCCAACTTTTTTTCTTTTTCTTATGTTTTGCAGTACTTGGGATTGAACCCAGTGGTAGTCTACCACTGGGCTACATCCCCAGCCTTTATTTAAATTTTATTTAAGATCAGGTCTCATTAAGGTACTGAAGCTGGCTTCAAATTTGCCATCCTCCTGTCTCAGCCTCCCTAAGTAGCTGGGGCCATTGGCAAGCACCACTCCAGCCAGCCCTCTCATCTGGTTTTGTTTGTTTGTTTTGTTTTGGTACTGGGGATTGAACCTAGGGCATTTTACCGCTGAGCTACGCCCCAGCCCTTTTCATTTTTTTTTTAAGAGGATCTCATCAAGTTGCTGACAGTCTGCCTAAATTGTAGAGGCTGGTTCTTCATATATATTATATTATTTTATATTATATATATATAAACGTTTATTGGTGCATTGTAATTATATATCATCATGAGGTTCAAAGTGATATAAACATACTTGCACACATCACTTAGTGTATTTCCTTCCCCATCCTACCCCATTCCCTCCTCCTCCCTCCCAGTACACCTTAGAGACATGGGTGGTGATACCATATGTGGACACAGCATTATTTGATCTCTGTTTTTTCTCCATCTCCCTGTTTTCTGCCTCTCCACCTCCTTCCATTATTCTACTCATCTTTCTCCCCGAGGCGAGTCTTAAACCTGGGATCCTCCTGTCTCAACTTCCCAAGTACTGGGATTGCAGGTGTGCATCACCACGCCCGGGGAACTGAAATGAACTAAGTGCATGGGTGTGCTGAGAATTTCACATATACCTCCACTTTAGGAATGAGGAAATTAAAACTCAGATAAGTAGCTGGTAAAAGGTCAAGCAGTAAACAGAACAACTAAGTTTGGACGCCGTTTTATTGTACTTCTATAGATCACGCAAACCTTTTTTTTCTCAGACATTATAGGTCAGTGTATAAGGTTTCTTTTTAAGCTGAAAAATACTTTTGAATAAAATTTTATGTAGTGCACATGGTAGAAAAGAGGTGGAATCGGTTTCTCTGACTGAAGTCTCTGAGCCTTACTTGGAAATTACCAATCCTCTAAGTTGCCGCTCTGAAGGTCCTGCAGGTGACGGTGAAGGGAGGTTAACACTAGGCTGCTTGTTTAATAGCAGCAGTTAGCCCAGGAAATATAATTCGGCCTCACAACAATCATTTACACCTCTGGGGAGTTGTTTAGATAGGAAAATCACCTTTGGACATTCTCTTCCATCTCCACATTTATGCTTTGGAGTAGAAATGACACCAACAAATGAGAGCCAGAATTACCTAGTCCCTAGTTCCAATCCTCCCTGTGACAGCCAGACTGGAACCAGCAATAGATACATACTTGCTGTGGGTCACTCTGTGGGGAGAGGGTCCTTCCCAGCTCCCAGGAAGTAGGTGAGAAAGGACCCATTTGCTTCATATGATTGGATGAACAGAAGCAGGGCTGTTGAGCCCCAGGCTCAGCCAATCGATGTAGGCTTTTTTCTAGCTCACAAAGTAGAATCCTTCGAGAAGGTCAGGAGCATTAGTGACCTCTAGCAACCCAGCATCAGGCAGTCAGTAAACGAGGCCACGGTTTCCAATAGGAAGATGGCACAAGGAAATTAGTTGATTGCCTCATCGCCCAAACTAATCTCATTATAGAGAAGGATTTAGATGTTTGGATAAATCATTCATCTTACAGCAATTAAAAAAAATGGGGATATGATCATTGTTTTATGCTTTGAGGATGGCACCATGGATTTGCAGAAGGCAAATTACAAGACGTATTTAGAATTGCTCGGATGCCTCCAGGGTCTTTTAGCGTTTGTACACCTGAGTTTCCTGTACCCCTCTGCCTCTCACAGGGCTGCCGACTCCAAGTTCAGCAGCGTTTAGCGGGAGGCGGGGGAGTTGTTATTATTGCTCTAGGGAGCACACTTAGTGGATGGGCGAGCAAGTGCCCCTGGGCAACGGAGAAACCCAAGGGACACGATCGCCGTACACGTGCCTTGGTGCTGGAAGGAATAGGACAGTTCGCTGGTCTAAGTGTGCGGAGCAAGAGATTCACAGCTTTAGAGACTCATGCGGCGCTGACTGATGCTCCTCTGCCGGGGCCCTCGACTAGCGCTTTACACAACCAACTCCAAGTGGTCACCCAACACCCAAAGGTAGATAGGAGTTTGTTGCTTTGTTGAGGGCGCAGGCTCAGAGATTGTAGGTGACTTCGTACTCTGTAGGTCATGCTGCTGCTAAGCATTTCAGAACAGGTTTCCGTGAGTCTCACGCCTGTCCTGGGTATCCCCAAACACCAGGCGCCATGCCAAGGACTTTACATTTAATCCTCCAGGCAACTCTGTGGAGGAAGCACTTATTATTCTTAACATTATCACACAAGGGAACTGGGTCGCAGAGGGATTAAGTGACTTTTTTGTTTTGTTTTTCTTCTGTACTGGAGGCTGAGCCTAGGGGGAATTCTACCTCTGAACTACACCCCCAAGCCCCATTTTCTTTTCTTTTCTTTTGAAACAGGGTATCACTAAATTGCTGAGGCTGGCCTCAAACCTGTAATCTTCCTGCCTTGGCCTCCCAAATCCTGGGATTGCAGGTGTGCCCCATCCCACCCAGCTTCAGCCTCTACTCTTAGCCTGATCTGGGTATGCTTATACGCTAAGGTTTATACAGATTGGCTTCCCCCCTTATTCACTGCTGGTGGGACTGCAGACTGATACAACCATTATGGAGATCAGTGTGGAGGTTCCTCAGAAGATTGGGAATGGAACCATCATATGACCCAGCTCTATCACTCCTGGACATCTTTCCAAAAGGGACTGAAATCAGAATATTATAGTGATACATGCAAACATATGTTTCTAGCAATAGCTGTGATATATACACACAATGGACTTTTATTCATGAAGAAGAATAAAATTACCTCATTTGCAGGAAAATGGATGGAATTAGAGAATCTTATGCTGAATTCAGCTGGTCTCGGACAGTGAACAGTTGTACGTTTTCTCTCATATTTAGAAGCAAAAGAGAAATTGGGTATGGAAGGGATTTCAGCTAAAGGAGTTGAGACTCCAGTGGAGCAGCGGAGGACATTTAGAGAAGGGAGGGGCAGGGGATGTGAAGAAGGCAACAGTTCAAATAATGCTATGCACATGCACAAAATGATCAGCGCCAATCTCATGACGTGCAGGGAGGGGAGGGAGTGGGCTGGGATCTGGAGAGAAATATACTAAGTGCTGTGTGCATGTAAGTTCCTAACACTCTATATCTGTTATTGTCAGGTGTAAAATGCCCCCTAAAGAGCTCATTTATTAATATTCAATTATATTCAACTAATACAATTGAGTCATGAGGGTTGTAATCCCAGCAGTGGAAAAATCCATTGTAACGGATTTGCCTGGGTGATACCCATTAGGGTAGGGTGGAGGTGGAGGAGGTGGTCCCTGGGGGAAATTATATTTTTGGTTCCTCCTCCCCCTACACACACACATACTCTCTCTCCTCTCTCTCTCTCTCTCTCTCTCTCTCTCTCTCTCTCTCTCTCTCTCTCTCTCTCTCTCT